>JH720297.1:2024876-2149505 GCA_000231825.2 Tetrahymena elliotti 4EA
GTTAGACTATTACTTGAGAGCTCTAGCAATGTTCGAAGCATTGTATTAAGGCAATCACCCATATATAGCCTAATCTCTAAATAACTTAAGTTTGTGCTATTTAAAGTAAGGTTAAAAAAGAGAGGTGAAGAATTACACAAAAAATCACAAAAAATGAAAGAAGAATTGAAAACAATGATTTAGTGAGGTAATAGAGATTGGGTGAAATATTATTAAATTCATAATCAGAATTTGAAAATAAAAATTGGTAAAAATTGTTTATCCATAATACAAATTGAATATTTACTTATTAATAATTTTTATTCCACATTTTATTGATTTGATTCATCCTATTTTTATTGAAAAAATAGAAAAATTGATTTGATTTGTTTTTTCTTTTGGTATGATGAAATAAAATATTGAAATATTTAACATTAGTTTTACATTTTTAATAAATATTATTACTTCTCTTTTCCTTTTGCAAAAAATTTAAATGATTTTCTTGTAAATAATACCTTTAAGTAATCTATGATTTGTCTTCAATGATCAATTTTGCATTTGGAGTTTAATTTAAGCTCTCACTCCTACTATTTTTTTTGATATTTTTCCAACTAAATACCAAAATATTAATAAATGGCAAATACAAACATACATAACACAAAATACCTTCTATTTTTGAAATTTAAGTAATAATATTTCCTTATTCATTTTTGATTTAAATATTTTTTTTTGTTTTTTTAAATTTTTTCAACAGTTTTTTAAAGATAATTTCCTTTTAAATTTAAATTAATTTAATCTAAATTATTTATTTTGACTAATTAATAATAAAATTTTTTAATAAATTAGCTTCTGAATATTTTTTTAATAGTTGAGCATATTTGAATTGAATTTGATATTTATAGAATTAAAAAACTATGAATCAAAATAAATTTAGTTAATTAACTGATACTAGAACGCTCATTTTTAAAAAAAATTTAAATCTAATAAAAAGAATACAGAATATAATGAGAAATGAGAGAATCAATTTTTTTTTTTTTTTCTTAATTTTTTAATTAATTGTTCACATCTTAGTTTCCAAGACCTGGTAAGTCTTCTTTTTACATTGCTCTCATAATCTAACACTGCAATATTCTATTTCTTTAACCACTTCTTTATCGTTCTTGTTGCACCTTAAGTTTAAAGTGATTTTTGATTGTTTTTGAATGATAAGATTGTGATTCTCTAATAAATTTACTTTTCTTGTTAAAAAAAATTTAACATCAAGTAGAAATAACACACAATATATAATATTAAATATTAAAATTTGTAAAAAGATCAATTTCCTTATTTGAAAATGAAATAAATATTTATGATTATCAAAATAACAAAAATTCTATCAATTTCCTTACTTTGTTTTGACTTACATTTAAAAATGTCTGCTAAAAAGTGTTTTGGTTACTGCTATTTGCGAAAACTAAATTCAAAAAATAACTAACAAGAAGAGATTAGATAATTGATAGAGATATATATGCTTTTAATTATTTGAAGTTAATATAATGGTAGAAATGAAGTATTTTGTTTTGAGATAATGATTAATTTATGATAATTAACTAATATGAGATAAATTTGGTGGTTATCAATAAATTGTTATAACTAATATAAAACTTTTATAGAACATGCTGAAAATATTAATAAATTTTGTATTCAATTTTAATTTTACTATTAATATTATTAGATAAAGAATTTTTAAGTGTAAGATTTGCTTTTTGTATTAATTTTTAGAGATACTTTTGAATAATAAGAACATCGCATAAGCATAACTGACTGATTCAATTTGGAGTGATAGTGATGTCAGTTTTAAATAATTTAGCCAAAAAATACTTTGATGAAGAAAGATCTAAGGCTGTTGATAAGTTTACATTTATTTTTTAGTCAGAGAAGGATGAAGACATGGATATAAAGTAGCTTTAGACTGCAAAAGTTTACCATATAATAGATGAGCCATAATTTAATGAAAATGATTAAATTTATTCAAAGCTTAATTCAAGATTAAATTCAGGCTTGCAAAATACAATAAACAGCATTAAAAGATAAAAGAAGCTTCTGCAATTTAATTAAAATTAGCAGATGAGTGAGTAGCAAATTTAGCGATAGATACTTTTTGAGAAGAAAGGGAAGGAAATAAAAGAAAGTATGGTGTAAAAGAAGAGAGACAAAGTGAATAAAATCAAGAATTAATCTGAAACGATATTTAAGCAGCAAGAAGAAATAGCTAAAAATGTTATTGATATTCATAAAAAGGGTCATTTGGTTTATGTAGATTATGGAGAATCCTAAGAAAAAGGATTAAAAGGAATCAAAGAATTCAAATAAAGTCCTAAGCAGAGCGATTTAGATGCTATTGCATATTCAGAAATAATTGCTAAGACTTAATAATTTCTTGATTAAGAAGAAGTATACAAACAGATAAAGAGAGATTTATAATTTAAGTTTAATATTAATGGAGAAAGAAATGAAACTATTAGTGAATAGTAGGAGTTAGTTGATCATGAATAACAATAAAACAAGTTAAATCAATCAAATCAAATTTTAAAGAAAAATTATTTTTCCAAAAAAATCAAAGATCTTGTTGAAGGAGACATTGACTTTGAAGTTACTAAAGAATAAAAGAAAAAAATCAATAAAGATTTATTCAAATACTTAAAAAATGAATCAGAAAACCCAGGAGGAGAAAGTTAATTAAGAAGTGGTTCAAGCCCAACACAGCAAGAGAAACCTCCTTTAAAAGAATCAAGCGTAGATAAAATGATATCAAAGCCACCACCTTCAAAAATACTTAAGAACTCTTATTCTGCTAAGAATGGAAAAATAAAATAAGTAGTACTAGTAGATAAGGAGAATGATGTGAATGATTAATTATAAAATTAGATTAATGAATAAAGTGATTAAATTGAAGATGATTCATAAAATGAAAATGAAATTTGTAAAACAGATTGTGATGAAAAATCAAGAATCAAAGTTCCACTCAGAGTTTCACGCTCTTAAATATCAAATAGTCAAAATAGAAAGCAAGTGGAAGAAGAAAATTAATAAAATGATAGCAATTTAGTTAAATAAAACAATGAGCAATTTTCTAAAGAACTCCTCCTTCAAAAGGGAAAGAACAAATAAATTTCAATTTCAAATTAAAATCAGGAAAATGGCAGCCTAAAGAATTTAGTTAATAAAAAGTCAAGACTTTAAAATAAAATAGAATAATAAAAAATAAAATTTGATGAACTTATTAGTGAGATACAATTTATTACTAAACAGAAAGTTAGTTCCAAAAATCCTGAATAGCAGTAATAATAGTCATTGCTGTAATAAACTAAAAAGTAGTAGATAAGTGGTACAGAGATAAATCTTTTGAATAATATTAAAAAAGTCAATGAAAATCAAATATCAGTGAATATGGCTTTCCCCCAAAACAATAATTAAAATAATTTTATTCATGGAATGAAGTTGCCTTAGATAGGTAGTAACAGCAAGTAGCTCAATAATTCTTAAGTAAATTAATAGATGACAATTAATAATTAAAGATCGGCAAATAGATAAGTTAGTGGATAAAGGAATTTTTATAGCGCTGTGAATAACAGCAGCTTTTTAGAATAAAATTCTAGTTAAATATTAGCTAATAATAGTACTTAAATAGAAACTATGAACAATGTTATGGGAAATCAAAACAAAGTGGATATTTCATCTAGATTAAAAAGAAGAAATTCTGCAATTAAAAAAAATTCTTTTAACATGAATAAAAATTTCTCTGCTTTAGATTCTTCAATTTAGTCTTTAGTTGATGCATCTTTTATTAAATTAATAGATGTCAAATAAGTTAAAACAGAGACTAATCCTACTAGAAAGAATCGCTCTCATAAATCGCTACATACAAATACAACCGGCAACCAAACAAATTTTACTAATGAAGCAACAACAGAATTATTATCTAATTTTAACTCTTAAATTTTAAATGGACATTCAGTTGATTTCCATTAATAAAATAATCAATAACCTTAAACAAATCATCAAGTCTTAACTGAAAATAGAAGAACCAATAAAAAGAAAATACCAAGAGATAATTATAAAAGTCATTAAGAAAATATTAAACATAACAGATAATTAAGAACAAACCATAGTATAAGTCAAATAGAACCATCACCAGTATTTTAAAATAGCACAACTCCAATCACGAGTAACGATTTAGTTGGAATGAGCTTTTTGAATATTTAAGATAACACTGCAAGTCTAAAAGAACATTCAAAATCAATAAGCAATTAAATTAACAATTAAAGCAGCGAAATATTAAAAATAAATCCATCACATTCAATTTTAAATCAAAGTAATATTAATGATAAGAAAAGAGTTAGGTCAAAGACTCTTCACGATGCAGAAATACTCTTAAATAGAATTAAAAAAATGACTGCTAATAACCATGAACTTCAAGAGTAAATCGAAGACTAAATAAATAGCTTCAGTTATAATAAAGTTAAGCAACGTCAAATCCAAATTCTCAAAACATTTAAAGATCAAAAAGTCCCAGACATAGTTAAAAAAAGGCTGCATCATGACTTCATTAATATCCTTTCTATGTGTTGTTAAAGTTGATAATCTAAATTAATCAACAAACAGAATCTAATTAATTTCTAAATATTTTCGAATTTAATTCAAATCTTGATCAAAATCAAAATCTAAAATTATATCGATAATCATCAATTTCATTTAAATTATTGTCTTTATATTCCTTAACCTCTTCCTCTTCACATTAACAAATTTTCTGTCAACAGATTAGTTTAATAAATTCTTCATAATTTATATTTGCTTTTAATATTTTTTACATAAAAAAACTTTCATTTAAAAAAATAAAGAAGCAAAATAAAGCAATCAATAAATAAATCATTGTAAGAAAGGTCTTTACTGATGAAAACAATGATTAAAATTGAATTTATTTTCCATATTTTTAAAAATAATCTCCCATTTACTTTAATATGATACTTTATTCAAAATGAACAATTTTAACATTTAACACCTCAGCAGTCAGTAATATCCTCCTAATAAGCAATTTGAATATTTAATTAATGAGTAAAATAATAATAAGAAAATAAATAAAATATTTTTGTTAGAATATTTATTTGTTTAATAAATTTGATATTTAACTGAATATTTTTCGAAAACAAAAAATGCATTTTTTAGTATTTAATTTATTTTTGAGAGAATAAAAATTGTAAAAATTACACTGCTAGAAATGTTTAAAAATGCAGAATAAATAAATAAATAACGTTAATAATATGTTCAAATGAATTGTATTTTAAATAATATTATGTATGACATTTGATAATAAAAGAATGTTTATTTTTTGATCAACATTGAATCATATTAGATTGTTCTATCTATTATGAATATAGTTAATCAAATAGTGATTAGTTAGTTAATTAATTAATTTATCTATTTATTTATTTACTATTTCGAATGAAAATTAAATAACTAAGATAAAAACTATTAGGCATTCGTAATTGTTAATTAAAAATTGCATAATATTTATCTCTATATTGTAAATTTTCAAAGTAACACAATAATTAGTAGCAAATAAGCAAAATTTAAAAGTTGTAGGATTATTTTCGAAGAGATTTTAATAAACTCTTGTTGAATGGGAGAAGGCTGTGAGATTACAGATTTACAAGGATATTTAGTCTAAGTTTCATTAGCAGTTATTTGCTTCTTAATTTTAATATGTAATTTGATCATTACATCAAAAAATAATGAATGCAAGGAATTAAAAACATAATTTTTAAAATATAAATTGATTAGATAAAAGACATAATGAAAGACCTAAAAGGTTATGGAAAATTTGGACTTTGGTAATATTTACTTTCAATAAAAATATTCTAAAGCATTTTAATTTGTGATAAATATTAGGATAACTCTAAGCAGGGAGTATCTGCATTAGTGGCGCATATGTTAAATGTATTACTTGCAGTAACTCTCAGTGGTGAATCAGATTTAGATGCATGCAACTGGTATTTATTCATCTTTTTAAGCATTATGAAATCCTAATTTTTATATTAACTTATCTAGGTACTTTGTGACTATTTTATTTGACACAACACTAGGAGTTTTCATTTGCTTTATAATATTGTCCATTTTTGAAAAAATATTTGATAGATATAATCTAGTCGTAAGCAATTTCAATAATTACTTATTTTAAATAGCAATTTTTAGGGTAAATGAATCTAAGCATCTTGTAAATTAGCATTAAAATGAATTAATTATGTATCCTTTTTAAGAAAAATGATATTTGATTATGCAGCTATTAGTAATTTCAAGATGTATTATAAAAACCTTATAAAGTATCAAAGATAATAAAGAGAATGTTAATAAATAAAATTTTTAAGGACATTTAAATAAATAGCATAAAAAAGATAAGAAATAAGTATTAATATTCATTATGAATCAATTTTCCATCAAAAATGTTTATTTTAAATAAACAATTAAAATAAAAAAAGTGGAGTAGTGGATTGAAAGATTAGTTGAAGAAAATAATATTTAATTAATATGATTTTTAAATGAATTATTTACTTTATTGGATAAAAATTTAAATTACTAAAGTATTTATAATGACTTTTTATTTTATAAAAAAGAAATTTAAAACAGGAAATTATTTCAAAGTAATAATACCAGATGATGGGAAAGGAAATAAAACTAAAAAGAAGAGCAAATAAGATGAAAGCAATCTTCATTTGTTGAAACCAATTGTTAAAATATCTTATTGTGTTTGGTTATCTTAATTGATTATTTGGAATCTAATTGTTGTAATTTCTAAATTATTCTTGTATGGACTTTAGTCTGGAATCTCTCCTTATCTCTAGCCAGTAATCAGCTGGATGTTTAGCTTGTAAATACTTTATATTGAAAAAATAAAAATAACTTCTTTAAATGTTAATTTAGCTTAGAATCATTTGCTTAATTGAAGCTTATTTTAGTTATGGTGTTCATTCCAGCTGTTTTGAATTCAATACAGGTAATTTATTTTATTTCAATAATATGATTTTTTTCATTTCTTTTGAAACTATAAAATAGTTTTGGATTTAAGATAACTTTTTGAAAAAGAATGATTTCAATTCCATGGAAAAAGAATATGTTGCATGTTAAATATATGAAAATGATGAATCATAAGATGATACAATTAGAAGAACATAAAGTGATTTATAAATGGCTCCAACTTAAACCAAACCAATATCAAATTCACCTGAATAAATAAATTTTGAATAAAAAGATTGATAAAATTTAATTAAATACTTAAAAATTAAATCAAATAAATAAGTAAATAATCAGCTTCAACAAAAACTAAAGTTGATTGAAGAAATAAACTCAAATAAAATATTTACAAAACAATGAAAATGAATAATTTAATTTAAATAACTATTCAAAAAATAAAACTTATTAATTGAAATATTTAATTCTATATAAATAAATACTGTATATTCTTATAACATATGTTTTATTCTCTACTTAATATTCGATTTAAATATATCTTCCTTAATAAAAATACTTAAATTTTCATCCCCTATTAAGTAAGAGACCATGAGAGAAGTATTTATTTTATGAATATTTACAAAATAATAAGTAATTTAACAAAATAATTAACCAATTTATTATCACAAAAAATAGCTTTTTTAATACATATTTTCTTGATGAATTTTTCAGATAGAATAGGTAATTGTCATATTAAATCTCAGAAATAACCATTTGTTTATTGATTAAATCCATAAGCATGTATCACCTCTTAGGATAAAACCAAACTCTCAACTTGCTTTTTAATTCATAAAATATTTAGAAAACAATGAAAATGAATAATTGAATTTCAATAAAAAATAAAACTTATCAATTTGAAATATTTAATTCTATATAAATAAATACTGTATATTCTTTTAACATATCAAATAATATGTGGCTTAATTAAATAATTAACCAATTTATTATTACAAAATTCAAAAAATAAATTTTTTATTAATATTTTCTTGAAATAAATATTTTCAGATAGAATAGGTAATAGTCATATTTAACTCATCTCCTACTTAAAATCCTTGCTCCATATGAATGATTTGAAATATTTAATAAGGCTAGAAAAGATATTCACCCTCTTTAGTAAATTGTGAGATTCTTTTAATCGACTTCGGCTTGTATTTATTGAAGCAATTTAATTTTGCAGCTATATTAATGAGAACTCTATAGGTATTTTTGAAGTCTTCACTTTTTAAATACTCTTTATTACGAAGAGAGAATTTATCAAGGTTTTATTCTCTATTAGTATTACTTATTTCAACTTCTTACAATCTAGCACTAACAATTTTTTTAGCTTCAAGATAATTATCAGATGTTGATAAGAACTGAGGAAAAACAATGTAAGTTTAAATATTATTTTACTAATTAAATAAATACTCTTCATAGAGCATATCATATTAGTATTTCTGAATAGCTGTCCCTCTATAAAGTTAAATGTGTGCTATATTAGATTAGTCATCATATAAATAAAGACATTTAGAAAATAATAAGTATAAGTCTTTCAGGTAATTGTAAATTTTAGGATTCATTGTGTTTAAAGATAGATTTAATATTTTATATATTGGTGTTTCTTAAGTGTACAGTTTAATAAAATTCTAAATTATTTTGTTTTCATCTTGATTAGCACCATTTTCCTCAAAACAAGATTCAATACTTTGTATAGTTATTTATAAATCTTCTTATGACAAATAAAGAGTAAGAGGGGCTTAAACTTCAGATTCTTTTAGATATTCACATAAATTTGTAAATTTAGATAATAAATCTTAAGTATTTATCTTGATATCTTCAAAGCTGAAGCTGTCTAGATTCTAAAAAATATTTAAAATACTTTAAGTTTCTGCTCTAAAGTAGAAGTCTAAGTGTTTACACTAGACAAACGATCTGTGTATTCTATTGTAAATCATTTTATCCAAGCTGATAAATAGTGAATTAAAGTCTATAGATAGTTATGTTACATATTTAAATTGTTGTTAAAGTTTTTCAATACTCCATTCATTCTTTTAAATAGAACTAAGACTTGTAAATATTATGATCGATTTAGAATGAATTTTTTATAAATATATTTGTTTGTTCACCCACTCAATATTAGATATTTGATTGTTTTTTTCATTTGCGAATGTTCCACTCAATATAAATAAAATATTTCTTTTCGATAATTTTATTGAATTTTTTCTGAAATCTAAACTAGTTTAAAATTAATATATTCTTTGTTCTAAAAAAGGATATTTTTCTACTAGTTGCTAAACAACATAATCATTATCTTAATTTGCATTAGCATCACCCCAAATAACAATAAATTCTTATTCATTTAATTGAAAGCCTTCACAAACTGAATAAAGATAATCCTCTTGAAATTCATTCAGGATTTATGGTTAAAATTCATTTATGTTAGATTAAAATACTTCTTATTTAGTCTAGTTAATCTCCATATTTTTAAAAAATTTATCAGCTTTTCTAAACCTTTTTGTTTATTAAAACCAAAATTATCAAAAATTGAGAATTCTAAACAAATTGATTTGTTTTTTTAATAATTATATTAAGTTGTTTATACAATAATTAATATAAATATTATATAAGATTTTACTTACTTTAAAAACTTTTCAATTCTTTTATCTCTCAATATAATATCAAAATTGGTGGCTTTTGATCATTTTTAAAAAATAAGAAACCTCTTTATATATTATTAAACTACATTTATCAATTGTCAATAATACTTTTTTTAAAAATATATAAAGTATTCTTATTAAAAATCAATCTAATTAATTTATTAAAAAACTATTCAAATTTTAAGTATAACTGAGTAAAAATAAAAAAATCTTATTGATAGATAGTAGTTTATTAAGAAGATATTCGAGGTATTTTTAAATATTTTAGATTATAATATTATTATTAAACATAAAACTTTCTAATTGTTAAATATAATCTAAAAACAAATTTATGTCTAGAGAATTAAAAAATAATCCTAATATTAAATTTTTACTACACTTAATTTGTAATTTGACTAATATTTTGGATATATTTTGTGGAGCAAAACAATTTTATGTGTGATTTATTAAAAATAAATGGGTTTAGATATGCTATTAATTATTTAATAAATAAAACATTTTCAATCATCTGATTATTATTTAAAATAGAATAAGGTAAAGGCTTCTTGTAAGACTTCTTTTCTTAAAATTTTCAGTTAATTTTATGTTTTAAGTTTTTTGAGATAGGCCAGAAGAGAGTGTTTTGCTTAATTAATTAGCTTGCTATTAATCACTCTATAATTAATTCTAACATCTAAAACATTTTCAAAGCATTTACTTCCAATCATTGAGAGTATTTATTTTTTTTCTTAAAGTTAAAGAAGTATGTTCATTTGATTGATTGGTGATTATGTAAAATATAAATATCTATAAACTTAAACATTTAGGCTACTTAGAATTTTTATTACTTACTTGTTAACACTTAGATATTATTGATTTTATTGAGGAGTTGAGCTCACTAAGTAGATACTTTTTGAAGGTTATGATAACTACAAGTCTTAAGTTTCAAAAGACAAATTATGATCAAAATAAACTTATTTTGTATTGATTTGTTCTCTTTTTATGTAGAATTACTAATCTCTGGTTGTTATATTTAGACTAGCTTAAGAGTAAATGTTAGCATATTTTAATATCTTTCTTACTTCTTTTAGAAAGTGAACTGAGGAAACATCTAAAAAGTTGAATAATATGAAATTCTCATTAAATACACTAAATAGGTTTTCTAGAATATAGTTTTATATTTTCATAGTGTCTGAATTATAATCAATTTTTATTGAGTCTCCATCATATATTAAATTTATATATTTTTAAAAATCTTCCATAGAAAATGCTTTGATTTTAAGTTTATTAATTGATTTAGCTTTTTCTTTATTTTCTTCATGAAATAGATGGTCTAGTAGCTCATGCATTGTTTCATCATCGACATACAAATCAATTTCATTTGCAGAAAACATTTTAATGAGTCTAATGATACAATAACTAAAAGAAGAATTTTCATCAAGAAACAATGCATGAAACTTAACCTTGTTGTATGAGCAATCAATTTTAAATTATTATTCATAGATTTTAACTTTCATTTGAGTAAGCAGAATATTTTCTATACTTAGCACGTTAGTTAAAGAGAAATTAATCATATGATTTAGATAGTAACTCAAGTTTTCAATCACCTATTTACTGTCATTTGAACTATAATCATCATTTAGAATCCTAAAAGAAACATTTACTTCAAATTTTGAATAAACTAATTAGTTGATAATTTAAAACAATGTTTTCATAAATAATTGGAAGTAAAAAATATTATTAATTCTAATTAATTCTTTTATTCAATAAAAATTGGCAAATAATTAATCTTTGCATTCTCATTATAAACTTCATTCAGTAAACTTAAATGTATTTATTGCAAATATTTTATTTTAAATAATTTATATGTCCAATCTTTTACCTATGTAGTCAATATATATTATGTGGTTCTCTAAAAGGTTAGCTTTATCAGCTGAGTTCAAATCGTATTAAGACTATCCATTGTTGATGATGTTACTATTTCTACCTAAAATTGATTTTTGATTGAGTTTAAATGATTGAGATATCAAAGTGCCATCATAATGCAAGCTAAGATAGTTTTTAATCCTTATATCGATTATTACATCAAATCTATTAAATTTCAGAAGTAAGTCTTTTAGCATTTAATTTACAAAATTATTATCATAGTCATATTTAGGCATATACTCTAAATCTAATGCTAATTATTTGACTTTTGTGTATCTGCTAAATATTTGTTTTAACTATTGTTAGCTCTTTTCTGCCAATAGAGCATCATAAGAATCTGCCTTTATCTTAACTTGCTGTTAATCTTAAACATTTAGAATCATTTAATTATTCTAATAAAAAAATGAGGGAACTTTGAAAATTTGCTGCTTTACAAATCTAATTATTTGTGTTTCTTTAATTTTGAAGAAATTAGTAATTAATAATTAATTGGTTTGATTTAAACAAACAATAGAGCAACCAATTAAACAAAAATTTAAAAATCGTTAGCCAAATCATATATAATTGATTATTATTTTACAATTTTCAAGCGTTTATGCTCGCTCTAACAAAGCATTTCACAAAAGCAATTTTTTTAATAATGACTGCAAAATTGATAATAAATTACTTAATATTATATTATCCTAAAATCTCAATGTTTATATATTATTTTCATAAATACCATAAATAACCCTCAATATTTTTATCTATCTGATAAACTTTAATTCATCTAAATTGCTCTTTTTTCTGCTTATTCTATACATTTATCTAAAAATTAAGATTGACATTTAGTATGATTTTATCTTAATTTTATTAAGAGGAGATTAAAAAATTTAGATGATTATTAGATAAATATAATAAAAAAATATTTGATAATTTGAGTGAAATGAATTGTTGAATTTTTTATTTGTTGTCTAATTTTATAATTTTATTAAAAAAATTCAATTAATAGATGCTATACTATTCACTCAACTTGTTTTGGAATTATTTATTTTAAAATAAAATAACTTTGTTTTTATTTTCCAATATTAACTCCATTTATGTAGGAATATTTTGTTTTTCAAATAAAAAGTGCAATTGAATCTTTAAGTAAGCCATAAACAGATAATTTTGAAAGTAATTTGATTGGAAATGTTTTGTTTTTTTAAATAAAATAATTATAAATATTTATGAATGCTTTAATACCGTTTGTAGATGAGTTTCATTTTTAAGGATATTTTAGATTTAATTTAATAGAAATTTGGTTGTATTATTGAATGTGTAGATGAGAGATATAACATAGTTGTTAAATGAATTGATAGATTTTTTGAAACAAATATTAATTAATAAATAAATAATGAATGCTTTTAATTGAATCTTAAATTACAAATTAAAAGTGTAATAACATTAATAATAAATCCATATAAAAAGTTATATATTACAAGTAGCAAATTTATAAATAGATAGTCTAATAGAATGAACTAGCTTGAAGAAATAGTCAAATACGTGATATATAAGTGCAGAGAAAACAATCATCCTGTAACAGAAACGCTTGCCGCTTTTGTTACCTAAACAATTTACAATCCAAGTATAGCGTTCAATCAATACAATTATGTTATTTTTTCAAATAATAACATTCATATTTGTTGAAAAACTAATTAACTAAAACATTTTTAAAATAAAGAAACTGATAGATTTTATTTGGAAGATAAATTGACAGCTTCTCAAGTTGATGAGCTTAAATCAACTGTCCTTTAAAAATTATCTCAAATAGATAAGCCAAACATGAAGACCATATAAATGCAGATATGTAAAAAAAAAAAAAATGAATATATATTGACATTATCAATCAATCATTTTTTAGAAGAGAAAATAATTTTGTTAAAATTATTGATTGAATGCATGAAATCAAAAAAGATGCTCATTAGAATAATTTATTCTCATTTGTCATTTATTATGTTGAATTGCTAAATAGTTTTGTTTTAATAAAGCTTATGACAGTGCTTACATTGAGTCTGAAATATAAAGATAAGAAAGAATTAAGAATTAGAGTATTGAAACAGGCAAATTAACAGATGAGGTTGTCTCTTTAGAAATTAAAAATGCAAAAGATTTTGAAGGTCTCACTGTCCTCTTTAAGAAAATATTTAATTTTTTGCTTTACAAGAATAAAGAACTTATGTATGATGGAACCAATAAAAGTGGTAATTAAGAGTCAGAAAACTAAGCAACTTAGTTTAACATTGAAAAGGAAGTTGCTGCAGGTCTTGAAAGTGTCATCCCAAGAGCAGCTCTTGGACCTTTTGTATCTTTAAATCCATCAGAAAAAGTTACTCAATTAGTTGAATTGTCGAATTTGGTTATTGGAATTCGTCTTTTCAACAAATGGATTCAAAAAGGTAAAAAACAAATGAGCAAATAAAAAGAAAAGAAATAAATCTGAATGATATTTATCAAAATATTCTTTACATTTAATAAACCTTCAATAAAAATTTGAATCAGATTTAAAAGCAAAAAATATCAATTTAAAAATAAAAAAATCTGAATTGAGGTTAAATGTTAAAAAAGATTTTATTTTGAATTGTTTTATTGATTTAAAAGAAAAGAAAGAGATTTATTTCATTTAATAATTTAAATAAAAGGTGGTATTGGTTTAGTTCCATTTTAAGATTTACTTGAATATGAAGGAAGAGATTTAATAGAAAGAATCCGTTAGGAAGCTTTTGAAGTAATTGAGAATTGTGATAATTACACTATATTCTTTTAGAACGTTGGACCTGGAAAAATAAAAATAACAGATGAACAATTCAAATAATTTAAAGATGAATTAACATTTTTGAGATAATATCTTTCATATATTCTTTCAATTTAAGAAGATGTTGACATCTCGGAAAATAGTGTTGATTCTAATCAAACTAGATATCTCAAAGAAATTAAGGATCTTGAAACTCTTTTAAAGTAAAAATCTTCAGCTCCTAAAGAATAGGTATTATTTCTTCACGAAATTTTCATTTGTAATTAAATTGTATCTATGAATAATGATATATTTAGGTTTATCCCAAATTTGCTACCTTGGCTCAAGCTTATATTTAGTTATTAGAAGAAAAAAAACTTTGTTTGACTAGAGTTAAGTTATTCGAGTTACTATAAGAAATGAGAAAGGGATTTAAGCTGACTCTCCCAAGAAATTTAATCCTAACAGCAAAAAATATTAGCCAAGATCCTTCAAATGAAGAATAAGTAGAAATTGAATATTCTGAAGATTGTGGTATTGAACGTCTTCTTCCTAAAAATACTCCTGATTTCATGCAAACTCCTTTAGATTATTTAGGTTTTTGTTTATGGTCAATTGTTAAAAGAGATGGTTTGCTTCTTCCTGGTAAACCCGCCCTAGGTGTTTTCAGGTAAATATAACCATGCATAATAAATATTCAATTATTTTTATTACACAAAAAACCATTTTATTACTTAAAATTTAAATGAAATCAATTATAAAATGAGATCATTTCAAAATTTTAATAAATTGAATGCTAAAAAATGAAAAATAGAATGAATCTTTGTTTCTTCAGATTTTATAATTAATTATGATAATAAATAAATAAATAACTTACCTCTTTATTGAAAGTTTAAATCATTAATGGCTTGAGAAGTATTTAACTATTTTGTTTAATCATTAATGGCTTGAGAAGTATTTAACTATTTTGTTTAATCATTAATGGCTTGAGAAGTATTTAACTATTTTCTTTAATCATTAATGGCTTGAGAGGTATTTAACTATTTTGTTTAATCATTAAAAACAAAAAATGAATTAAAATGATTCTTTAGATGATTAAAACCATTACTTAAAAGATTGATAAAAAAGCTAAAAATGGTTAATAATTTTATTTAAACATTGAAATTTTATGATAATTGTCATTATAATTTATTGAACGATTCTCTCAGAAAATCATTAAAGGATTTTTAGTTTAATTTGTTCAAGAAAATTAAAAAAAAATCCATTTTAATTTTTAATGTTTATTGAAAATAATTAATAATTTTTGTAATGAATAGATATAAGGATAAGAATTGTGTATTTTCAGATGAGAAGAGCATAAATGAATTTTTAGGTGATCCTCAATAATTTATTTAAGGAGTAATTAATTAATGCAGAAAGAATCCTGAATTGATTCACTTACTTAGAATGGATGATTCATTTAAAAATGTTAACTTGAATATTTATGTGTCTGGATAGGAAGGAGGACATTAACTTTCAAATAAATTAATGGTAGACAAAGGTATTGAAACTCCTCTTCATTTTGTTGAAAAGAGATTAGATCCTAACTATTGCTGGAATGAATGGGAACTTAGAAAAAAAGCTTTGTAAATGGCTAATATCAGAAAAAGACAAACTAAGGCTTGTCAAACAATTTTATCAAACTTTAAGGTAGACTCAGAAGCCCAAACATACCTCCCTAAAGATAACGAGACAAATACAGGTAAAACAGAGTGGGATATAAGAAAATTTGCTATCGAACAAGCTAAGAAAAAGGGTATAATTGCTGGTACAGATAGAGCTCCCTATCCAATTCATCCTAGAAACTACATAACTGGATTAAGAGATAAGGATACTAATTGAATTAATTTTATTTATTCATCCACTGTAATTCATCCATATTAAATCTAAATCAAAAAAAGAATTTCTTTGTTTATAAAAATTGTACTGTAAAATATTCCTTTTTAACTCATCATAATGTATTCTCTACTATATTTCTAATTATTAAACATAAAAATTATTAATTTTGAATAGGATATTGCAATTATAAAAATGCTAAAGGACAAATTAATTTCATCATTTCATGTATATTATTTGCTTTATTTTAAAAAACTAAAGCTAAATAGAAAATTGTATTTTTTATTAGACATATCTATTTATAGAATGATTTTCTTTATTTTGAATCTTGTTTATGATGAGAAATAAAAAGCTTAAGGATAAATATTAGCATAAAATTTTAACCTACAAAATTAATTAATTTTATAAAATGAATGAAATATGATATTTTAAAATGAAACTAGTTATATTCCTTAAAGAAAGCAAGCAAGCAAACAATCAATTTAATATTGAATTTAAAACAAATGTGATTTAAATTTAATTTTCTTTATTACTTTTATTATCATTTTATCTATTTTGAAGCTAGCCTACTATGAAATAAAAACTTAAGTATTATTATTAGAATAAATGATTTCCTAAAAAAAATTAACTATTTGATTTGATTAAATGAATAGATGGATGGATGGATGAAATATGAGAATTTAAAATGAAACTCTAGAATAAATAGAAAACAAGAAATTAGAATTAAAGTTAACAGTAAAATAATAATTTAAATTAACAAATATTAATTTATTTATTTGAATTCATCTCTTGATAACTCTTTTTTTATTTTTAAGGGTTTCCTGAAGTTGTTTCTAGAATTCTTCTTATTTAAACATTTATTTTTCTTTTTCAGCATCTTCAGCTTTTATTCTGTATGCATCAACTATTTAAAAAACATTTAAATAAGAAACTATATTTAATGAATAAAAAGCATACGCATTCCTATTAAATCCTAGTCAAGAGGTTTTCCTCCAATATTAGAGAGAGACAAGTAAGACTCTTCTACATATTTTTGCTTTCTTTAATCTGAATACTATTATTATTTAAAAGAACAATCTTAATCAAGAAACAAGAAAATTCTTGTAAGTTTTTGAATATATAAAAAATTACTCCTTGTTTGCCATTGTTGAATGCTTAGTTTTAGAGCTAAAGCAAATCATTGGTTCTTTTTTCTAAAATAGCCAAATATTAAATAATGTTGCTTTCATCAATATCTTTGTAGTTAAAGGGACCATATTCTTCTCCAAGTTCCCTAGTGTATTCTTCTGAATCACATCCAATTTTTTCAAAGACTACAGGGATTTGCATTTTTAATTAATTAATATAAAGCATCAAGCATTTATGTTCCATTTCTTAAGTCTGTCTCTTTTTCTTTATTATCTCAATTTATTTCTAGTTTATTAAAATTGTATGTTCAATTTATTATTTAAAAGTCTCAAAAAGGTTAATTAATTGTTCAAGACGAAATAAATTAAAAAAAAAATTACTTAAATGTCAAAACATTTTTAAACTTTAGGATCTTGTTTGATTTATTCAGGCAATTTTTTGTATTTTTCAATTTCATCTTCAATTTCTTTTTTTTACTTTTCAAGTTATTCACTTTCATCTCTAAGTGAATTAATATACTAATAAATTGCATTCTTTTTATCTTCATAATCTGCAAATGTATCTATGATTCTCCTTAAATATTCTTATTCTATTTGATTTCTCTTTTTCTTATCTTCACTTTTAAAGTCTATCTTTTCATTAAGACATGACTCAACAAGCAGTGACAATACTTCATCATATTTATCCAATTCTTGCTTTATTTATTCCAAATTATGACCTCCATCTGGTCTTCTGTTATCATGTTTTTTATTCCCTTTTCCACCAAGATGCTTTTCCTGTAAAGCATCTTAAAACCCCTAAGTATGGCTCTTAAAGAAATCACTTCCACTCTTCGACCACTATTTAATTTATTTAAAAATGAATTTCTTTTTTTTGATCAAAAAGCATTATTTTTGAATAAAAAACCAATTCATGAATAAAAGGTTACTTACTGGTGATTAAGATTTCATGACTGAACCATCAGCTCCTTTAATACCAAACTTCTCCCTCTTTCTTTAATCACGATTTTCATCACCTAGTACATGATAAACACTTTAGAATTCCTTTTCGTACCTTTTCTTTTGCAATTAAAACTCTGATTGGTGTTTATAAAGAGTTTTAGTTCCCTCTTCAAACATTTTATCTTAATTTTTTGCATTTTCAGATTAATCTGAAACACTTTTTTTGGCATCACCAATTTTTTTGTTTAATATTTCTAATTTATTTAATCAAAATTAATTAAATGAAAAATGAAAAAAATAAAGAAATAATTTGTTTACTTTGAATTTATTTGTAGAGATTGATTTCTCTTCTTAATTTGTTAATGTCTTCCTTCAAGTCTCTATTTTAAGAATCAGCATAATTATATTTATTTCTAATATTATCGATTTTTAAATGCATGGCTTTCATTTTCTTCTCTAAACGAATAGGATTATCATCTTTAGGACTTCTCTTTTTCTCCATAATTTCCTTTCTCTTTTCTTCAAGACGAATGCTGGCTTCCTTAATTTCTTCATTTAATTATTCCTTAATATTTCATGAAAATATCAATTAACAAATGAATTGAATTGAATTCAATCAAATTGACTGATTGATTATTTAAGTTAGACTTTAAAAATCTTATTAAATATTTATTTCATGATAAAAATTCCATTTATTTTCATTTTATTGTTTTTCTCTATCAAAATTTAAATATTTTCTCATTAAATAGCTAATTATTTACTAGTCTGTCTCTTTCAATCTCTTTTTTTTGGCAGTAAGTCTGTCCTGTTTCTTAAAGCTTTGCAATTTTGGAGTACATCATTGGATTATTCATCATAGATGATTGAAATTTTGAATCGCCAAGCTAATTTTTATAAAGTTTTGTTTAGCAAAAACAATCAAACAAATATCAATAAATATTTCAGCTAAGCTAAAAATGGCAAATATGAAACAAATTGTTTACTGTGTTCTCCCTTTTTGAGGATTTAAGCTCTGCTAAAGACCTATGTATTATTTAAATAATTGCATTAAAAACTAAACGAAAAGAATAAATTACCTCTACTTATCTGTTAATTTCATCATTTATGAATCTATATTTTTATTTAACAGTATTGCTATTTATTTATATCAATTTCTACTTTAAGTAAAACTTTTAAATTTATTTTATTGTCCTTGTAGAGCTAGCTTAGATAACAATCTTTTTGATATCCTTAAAAAATCTAAATATGATATTAAACCTAATTAATTACTAATATTTAATTAACAAAACCTTTGAATTTCTTTTGTAAGTTTCTTTTTTTTGCAATCAAAAAATTGAAAAACCCAGTTGAATCTAATATTAAAATCAAATAACAACAAACTAAATCATTTTAAAATTAATCTATTTTAACTCCAACAATAATTCTAGCATCTTTAAGTAATATTAATATTACTACCTCAATAAATTTCATTCTTTTACAAATAAAATTTATTTTCTTAATAGAAATTAAATTATTCTATTTATAAAGTATTCCTTGAAGTTTCAGTAAAGACAATTTATTTATTACAACAAAAAACATGATCTGAATGCTGTTAATATTACCTATGATTATTATTCAACCTAAAAAAAAGAATAAATAGTAGTAAATAAAGAGATAGTTCAGTAAATTTTTAAAACAAAAACAATAAATAATAAAAGTTTATCATTTTGAAATTAAGAAAATATTTAATTTAAATGAATATTCTGCTTATTAAATTATTTAATTTGTATTAAAATAATTTTCAATTTAAATTAAGAATCAATGTGAATTAATTAATAATTTTGCTACCTTATGGCAATTATTCATAATATACCATTCATTAGCTATTAAATTATCTTACAAGTCAATTAATTATTAAAAGTTCGTGATTTATATTCAATTTTGAATGAAAATTAATTATTTTTTGTAAGTAGTTTTTATGATTAATTATTAAAGACTGACTATCAATAACATAATTTTTTTATAAATGAATGAATGAACTAATTAAATATTGTTTGATAGCAAATGATTATTCATTCATTCTTTGATAAACTAATTTCTAAAGAAAAAATAGATAGTTATTTATTTATTTGTTTGTTTGTTTGATCTCTTGTTTGATTGATTGATTGATTAATCATTTTGTGAATTTATAGATAGAGAAAGGCGATTCTTTGAATATTTATAACTAACTTTGATATTAATAATAATAATAACAAAAATAATTATATTACACTAACAAATATTACTGCTAGAATTTATTCAAGGATTTGATTTTAGAGGAAAAGAAAATAGTCCATTTTTAGTTGTTGCAAGGAGATATATTTGATCGTTAATATTTAGCATTAGGGTTCATTCAATATTGCTTTGAAATTTTAGAAAAGTTCAAGATAAAAAATTTGATTATATTTTATACATAATTTGCATCAATATTATGGATTCGCAATTCAATAAACAAGGAAATATTGGCAGTAGTAGGTAGATTATTATGTCAAGTATGGCTAATACTGGATCTACAAATATTAATAATTTGTTTAAAACTCCTGGTGTAGTAGGGGATGATAATATGCAAGGAATTAATTTTTAGAAAGAAAATGCTGACGCATTTATCACAGATCCAGCTATGATGGAGAAGAATTAATACAAAGATTTAGCTCGTTTAGGGTTCTAAAAGAAGAAAGGACATATTTATAAAATTGAAGAGGCTGAATTGCCTACTAACTTTAATAGTATGTACACACCTCTTCCTGTTTAGGTAGAGTTTAAGCGTATTATTTCAAATATAATGAATGCTCGTCATATTAAAAAGCAAGAGGAGTGGGGTAAAGACGGAATTACAGATTAAAATAATATAAACTATTAACAAGCTCAATAATTTAACAATAATTAAACTTATTAAATGAATTCTGATGGAACTTTTAAAAAAGTTAAAAGAAGAGAAACAGAATATGATAAATGGCTTAGATATTTATCTTTAGAGGAAAATGTTGCTATTGTTAGTGATTCCTTCTGGTATGCTATCAGTAAATTCTAAGAGAAAAGGCTGAGTAAATTGCTAACTCCTGATGAATTTAAAATAGAAGAGAAGAAGTTTAAATAAATACAAGAAAGACTGCTTAATAGAATAGCAAGAAATTATGTCAACATTTTACTTTCTATTGAAAATAAGAATGACAATAATACCTTTTTTAAGAAATATTTTGATATTATTGCTTAGGCTGTTTTTTATTCATTTTTCTATGCTTTCCCTAAAAGTAGAAGCGAGTTTGGAAACGAATTAAAAAGTGATTTAATTAATGAATTTTCTTACCTTTTTACAGGTATTTAGATTACTAATAGCTAAAAGTATTGGAGTTAATGGAATTTAGATTTGGGAGCAGGTAATATTTTAGCAGAAGATAAAAAAGCTAAGTAAAGTATTACTTCTCATCATCATGGATCCCATAGTCACCAAGGTACTACAAATGGACCCACTCATGGAGTTACTCAAAGTGGAATGCAAACAGGTTCAAATATTGCAGGAAAAACTAACTCTTTTAAAGACTCAAAATCTGATTCTCTGGCTCTTCCTTCCATAGGAAAAGAATTATCAAATACAAGAAATAAGAGAGTTTTAATGCCAATCAAATTCTCACCTATTTTAGATAAATACATCCACTCTTATAATTACTAAACTAAAAACTATGTAACAGGATTTAAAATGAAATTTACTTAATATGATGCAAACAAAGAAGTAGTTGAGTCAAAGTTTAAATCCTATCTTGATTTAGCTGAAAAAATTAAAGAAAGATCTGATGAAATGATCATTTAAAATAACATCTCTACTAAAAAGATGAAAGACGAAATAAAGAAACTTAAAAACGAAACAATTAAGCACCACAGACGTTTAGAAAAAAGAAAGCAAGAAGAGCTAGAACGTGGTGCACACGAATATGCTAACTATTTAGTCTCTATGTTAGATGCTGGACTAGCCAGAGGTAACATAGGTGTTATAAATTAGAACCCTTTGTCTTGAATAATACATACATTTTCAATATATTCTGTAAAATCTTTAAATAAACTTGTTCTTTCTAATCAAAAAGTAGATTCTAAATAAAGTCATATCCTTATGTCTAATTTAATTATTTTTCATTTTAAACCATCTCAATTAATAATATTACAATTTATTAGTATATTTTGATAAACCTAATTACCTTTTTAAATTAAATTTTTTAACATATTTTTCATCTAATGATACAATGCTTATTTTAATTTAACAACAAAATAAACCTGTGTTTCAAAATATATTTAATTTTATGAAAATGTTAATAGATAAAATTTACAAATTTACATTTGTAATATTTGTATAGATAGAAAGTGTATTATAATCTTAATATTTTTATTTAACTCTAAAATTTTCTAAAATTTGTATAAAAAATCCATCAAAAATTTTATTGATGAGAGTTAAAAAAGACAATAATTAAGATTATTTTCATGCTAAATATTTTGAAAATCTATTTAACAAAATTGCTAATTTTTATCATCAATTAAGAGCAAAAATACTCTTTTTCCAATGAACTAAAGAACAACTTACTAACTTTTTTATCTTTTTTTCTTGATAGAAAAGTTCATTTGATTTTTTGTTATTGTGGATAAAAAATGAATATTTTTATTTCAAAAAAGAGTAAAATTCTATGAAAAATGAATGAAAATTTTAGTTGATGAGATTAAAATTATTTTGATTTTCTTTATTTAAAGAATTAATTTTGTTTTTGAATAAATTCATGAGATAGTCATCAATTAAAAACAAAAAAACTCTTTTTTTAATTAAAACAAAGAATAATCTCAAAAATAAAATGAATTTAATTTGATAATTTTTTTGTTATTTAAATTGTCTTTGTTTATTTAACTTCTAGCTTTCTCACTGGATTGTTTAAGGTATAATTCATTTTATTTATATCTTGTTTGGTTTATATAATTGAGAATATCAATGGATAATTGAAAATATGAAAATGAATATTCCTGATGATTTATTGATTTATTAATATGATTGATTGATTGATTTGCTCATTTTTCTTTTTATAAGTGTTACAAGGGCTAAAAATATGAAAAAATCTGTCAAATAAAGAATAAAATGAATGAAAAGATGCTTGTGTTTTTACTAATACCTTAAATATATATTTTGTATTATTCAATCATAATTAAATTAAGACAATATCTATATCTCCTTTAATTTTCAAAGTAGAAAAAATTAATTAAAAATAACAAAGAATATTATAATTACTTACATAATAAGCAGCAACAAGAAATGTCAGATAGCGAATCCGATATGGTTGAGGAAGTTTCATTTTCTGCAGCCAAAAAAAACATTATTTCAAGTCAAAAACAACTCAAGCAAGCAACTTTGGCAGTTGCTCCCAAGAAAAAAAGAGTTAGAAGAAGAAATGAGTTGAGCGATGATGACGAAGAAAGTGATTAAAAACCATTAAAAGTAATTAATAAATAGTAAAAAAGTGACAAACAAATAAGTAATAAGCCTTCTAACAACTAACCACAATCATTAAATGCTAAAGTAGATCAAAACCTTCTTAACTTGATTAATGAAGAGTTACCTACTAAAAAATTAAAATAAATTGAAGGTAAATTCAAAGTCGTTGAGCGCTCTGAAAATAAACCTGAAAAAATTGAGCCAAAAAAATTAACAATCTAATCAGAAGTATATACAGCTTAAAAAAATTTTGGACAAGGAATCAAAGTAGTATTTTAAAAGTAGGTCAAGTAATAAACCCCTGTAAATACATCTGCAACCAATTTCCTATAAAACCGTTTGAATTTGTCAAATGCAAAAAGATAGCCTATTTCAAGAATTGTAGGAACAAAGTGATTTGATTATCTAAGCTTTGCAAAATTTAAAGAATAAATAAATGAATGAATGATTTATATAATAAGAAATAAACAAAAATAAATAAAATTAATTCTATAATAAAATTATAATTAATCAATCAATTATGTTTAGAAATTGAAGTTAGTACTTGAAAATAAATAATAATTATGTTGTTTTCTTTCAAATAATTAAGTTAATCTAATTCCATATTTATATATACACACACAAGCTAGCACACTTTACTCTTATGAAATTCATAGATAATTTTACTTTCTTTATTTAAATTTACATTTTATTTTATTTATTTATCTATCTATCTTCTCTGTTTATTCTTTAAATTTTTAATATGAAAAAACTCTTCAACAATTATAAACTAATTTTAATTTTTAAATTAAGTTGTAAAATATATCTCAAAAAAAAGATTTTGGATTTAAAATTAACAGCTAACTAAATGTAAAAAAGTGATTTAAATCAAATTTTTTGCATTAAACAAAAAGAATGATTTGAAATACATTTCTTAAAAATATTTTTCTTATAAATAATAATTGGAATTAAATCTTTATTTAACCATTTTATTCGAAATTTCATAATAAAAATAAATAATTAACATAGTTTCTCCTAAATTAAGATCCAACTTTTTAAAAACTTTTGTCAACTTTGGATACTTCTTTATTTTTGAAAAAAAATTATAGGTATTAAAAAAATTAGGATCTTAAGATAGGAGAAACTATGTTAATAAAGATAAAAAAATATTTATTTAATAATAAATTTATAAAGTAGTATCTATTATTTTGATTTAGTGAATTTTGTTAGAAATTCTATGGTCATTTATTTTAATTTAAAAAGTAAATAAAGTAGAATATTTATTGATGAAGAAGTAATAAGAAACATTAGACAACTTTCAGAAAATAGACAAAATAAACAAAAAGTATAATATATTTATTATAGTAGATTTAAATTAAATTCAATATAATTTTTGAGCTGGATAGTTTTGAGGTTATTGATAGTAAACTGGTTGAACTATTTGTTAGGGGTAAGCAGGAGCTTGTTAGTAATTAGGCTGAACCATAACAGGTGGTTGATTAAGTGGCTAATTATAGTTGTAAGGAGTTGCTTAATATGGCTAATTAACTTATTAGGGGGTAAATTGATTGGGAGGATAAGGAGGATTTTGCTACTATGGGGGATAAGGATTTTATTGCATTTAAATAGTTTAGCTTAGATTATTATTTAAAGGTATTTCACCAGAAGAAACTGCATTTTATTGAGTTAAGATAGTAGGAATAGTCTAATCATTTTCTTCAATTACTTTTACTTATTTAAATTAGCACTTTTTCTTAATAATTTCTCTTCTCTTAGAAATTTAGTTGCAAATATATGTGAAAATACATAAGAATGAAGCACAAACATAAACAACAACAATAGCTAAAACAACTGTATCCAAAGGAGTTACTATATTTTTAAGATTATCATTTGTTGTTTGAAGAGAATCTTTGAAGTCACTTGTTGAGCAGTTCATATTAGAAATATCTGAGAAAGTATTTTTGTAAGATTTAACCTTAACAAAATTCATAACAGCCAAACCTAACAAAGCTAAGTCGAAACCAAACTTAACTATGATCAAAATAAGGTGAATAGGATCAATTAATCTGCAGTAATCAGTACATTAGTCTTCAACATCTTTTTTAGTCCACCACTTTCTAATACATTCAGGGGATCTTAAAGTGCAAATAGTAAGAGTGCATCCATCTTTTAAGCAAGGACAGCAACATAAACTAGTCTTGCAGCAGCCTCTGAATGCACAACATTTACGATCAATTTAAGTTGTAAAACAACCCAAGAATAACAAAACACAATAAACACCTAAAAAGCTTACATTTCCAATACTAACTTTGTATAACAAAGTATGATTGTTGTAATCATTAATATAATTAATAGCTATGTCAATTAAATCAGTAATTAGAGAATCTTATTGTCTACATTCTTTACTCCATGGCAAGTATTTTCTTTATTAAAGGCTGACCTAGCTATTACCAACCAATCCAGGGAAAGTAGTGGGGTCATATCCATTAACTTTGAAGAAATCTGCTTTCGACAAATCCTAAACTTTTTTCCAGTACACTGTATCAATCTTGCAATTACTGTAGTAATATTCTATTGATTTTTATAAATAAATAAAAATATTATTTTTTAACCAAACAAATTATTTAAAATCAATCAATAAAATATGTTCAACATTAATGTTTATTATACTTGTCAATCTTTTTTTTAATGCTCTTTTTTGAAAGAGTTTTTAATATCTTCTTTTAGAGATGAATTCGAAGTTTTGATGAAGTTAAGTTTATTGATTTTTAATAAGAAAATCTTATTTTTTGTGGTTTTTTATCTGATTGAATTAAAAATTAAATAATTACCTTTAAGAAGAGGATATGGTTTTTGCAATCCGTCCCAGTAAGAAGAAAGAGAATCGACACACATTCCTTATTGCTCAGAGATATAGAGTTCGCTCAAGCCTATTTAGCCAGCAATACCTCTTTGTAACCATAAACCAGTTGTACCTATGGGTTCATCTGAGGGATTCATTTTAGAAGTAGTAATAGATTAAACTGGACACTTCTAGCTATTGGGAACACAGAAAGCTATCATTGGGTCAGAACCACCACACATTTTTTCATTAGCAGGATCTCTGCATTTGTTTTCTTTGAGATATTTCTTTGAGAATTTATAGTTTGGAAGACGAGTGAAGCAAAGACGGAGAGGATTACCATTTGCATCAACCCAATTTTGCATAGTTGTTTTAGCAATGGACTTAACAGTAGAGCATGTTGCAGATTTAGAGGAAGAGCAAGAGCCTGTTGTAACAGTTCCTCCAGATTTAGTACAATCGCAACCTGTACTTAAACCATTAAATTGATAAGATAAAGCAGGTAAATTATTTTGAGTGCAAGTTCCTGTTTTAGCATCTACTTAGGCAACATCAATAATAACTTCGTTATTCCAGTTGATTGCATATTCAACAAAGACAAATCCTGAGGTATAGTTAACAGCAGATAATACACTCAAGACTAGAATGACCACAGATACAATAATAGCCAATACAGTAAAGAACCCATTACTGCATCTAAGGGATTTTGGAGATAAACTACAGCACATATTAACTGAATGAATTAATAATTTATTTATTGTTTAAACTATTATGATATCTTCAAAAGTCTTTACGAATTTAATTAAATTTACAGATCTTAGTCCTTTTCGTTATTGAATTTGACATAAAATTTTTCGAAATTGAGTCTTTCATCCCTAATTAATATTTATCATTCGAATTCTAATGAATCTGAATTTTTTTCATTTTTTATAATAAATTTACACCATAGAAACCCAAAAAAGAAATTATCTCAAAGTCTTTAAAATAGCTACTTTTATTATTAGCGAAATACATTATTTCTGTCCAAATATGAAAAGAAATTTCTAATCAAAACCGCTTACCTTTTCTAAATAAATAAATTACTTGATTCACATTACGCTATATAAAATTATCAAACAAATTAATCAAATAAACAACTAACTAAACAGATTGCATATATTATTGATAGATATTTTTAGAAAGAACTTAACTATTCAAGATAGATAATTATTTTAAATTACACAAAATTGAATAGTTCTTTTCTGATTTATTAACTAGATCAATTTTATTAATTTATTATGCAATTTTTTAATAAATTTTATTAAATTTGCAAATTGATTCATACATAGTAAATTCAATGATTTCTTAGTTGAAATCATCAAAACAAAGAATTTTTTGTGAATTTCAAAAAAGAAAAACCAAAATTAATTTCTTGACATGATTGAAAATAAGGAATTATTTTTTTAGTCAAGTGAGTGATTCTAAAATCAAATCTAAATTTATCAAATTACAATGAATTTTGAATATTAGAATTTCTAAAATCTTACATTAATTTTTTGTATTTGTAATAGCCACTCGAATCCTATTCAAAATTTAAACATTAATAAATTGTCAGAAATATTTTTTAGCCCAAATTTTCATCTATTTATGATCATTTCTAATCAGTTACTTAACTGATTATGTATCCCGATATTAATTATATGATTACTCATTCATCCTTTGAAGAAAGCCCTTATTAAATTTATTATTTAGTTGATAGATAAATATAAAACACAATTCATTACAAATTCGAATTAAAATATTTAAATAAATCAGCAATTTAATTTGATTTTTGAAGAATTCGAACACTCACTCATTTTATTTTGTTCTAATTAAAAAATAAAAAAATGTAAACAATATCAATAAGGTAAATCTTATTTTGAGTTAAGTTTAAATCATAAACAAACTAATTCATAGATTTGTTGAAACATTTTATAATTGCTTCGACCGATATTTAACCATCAAATTTATTTTTTTTGCTCTCCAAAGTTTGTTATTTTTACAAATTAAAATAAATTAAAAGATAAACTTTTTATTTCCATCTGCCACTGTAAAAATTGATATTTTTCCTCCACTTTTTATAAAATTAGATTTATATAAATAATACCTGTTTGAAGATTTAATACATCTAACTTCTTTTTAAAATTCAAAATATTTTACAAATGTTGAATTTTTAAAATTTAAATGATTTTATTATCCAGACTATGTTTGTTTTACTTGTTTAATATTTTGTAAAGATATCAATAAATAAACATGAGAATATAGTTTTATTGAGAGAAGAAAATTAGTGTAATTTATCTATTTGATTTCTTACAAAATTTTGTAGTAACAATTAAATATTTGAATTTTCAAAAACCTTTTCATTTAACCTTATCATTTAATAATGAATAAAACAAAATAATATATTATTTGATTTTGAAATAATCTGATTATGATAATAAAATTAATAAAACCTTTTCCTTCAAAGTGTATTTCATTTATCTTTTCTTATAATATACATTAATTTACTTTATAAATTTTATTTTGATTATGACTTGCTATTATTCTTTCAAAAATGATTCCATCAAAAAATTTTTACATTTAAACATAACTAACCACTTTTCTAATGTTTTTAAATAGTTTTGAGATAAAAAATATTTTAATAGACAAAATAAACAAGTCATTCTTTGCTAAATGAGATAATGTTTCATTGAAAAAAGGGAACAAAAAATTGTTTTCAGAAGATTTTTCTCCAAAAGAAATTATAAAAATTTTTTAAAATTAAATTTATGGGTAAAATTATAATATCCTTCATAGACGATTTCTTATTCGAATTTGCTAAAAAATATCATTTAAAAAGCATTAAAAATAAATTCAAGATAATAAGACTTGGTATTTGTTAATTTCTTTATGGAAATTTAGATTTCTCTAAATCAAATTCCAGTTCGCTCGTAAGAATGTGCAATTTCTGTGAAAAACTTAATCTGATAGTCTATTTCTGCTTTGAAAAACAATACTCCTTAATTAATTTATTAATCAAAATCTTTCAAATCAATTTAACTTTTGGAGAAAATAGGAAAGATAGATAGATTATTGTTAATTATTTATTTTTGTAAAAAACTAAACAAATAATAAATATATCAAATCATTTAGATTATCTTTCCGAAATTTGCTCTTTGGGTTTCTTTTGCTTTTCTAATTATTTATTTATTTTTTATAACCTTTAAAGTAGATGAAAAAGTGAGAATCACAAAAAATTAAAAATAAATGATTTTATTAAATTTTTAATAATTTATAAACTTCAAAAATATTTTTTTATTAGATTGTACATTTTTATTAAAACAGTTAATGTTTCTTAATATCATTTACAGTTAATGTTTCTTAATATTATTTATTAAAGTTTAATGATAGATAATCAAAAGAAATTATCAAAATATCGTTTTCTTTTAAGTTTTTATTATTTTCATAGATATTATTTAGTCGTGAAGTCAAATATATTTTTTAAAGACAATAATTTTTATTTAATAAAATCTATTTTAAAGTAATTTAAAATGTTAAGAGTAATTTATTCCTAGATAAAATAATCTTAAATGAATTATTTTAAGTACAAAATTTCAAAATTAAATAAATACTCTAACTCTTCATTCATAAAGAGTGATTAATTTTAAATGTTATTTAGAAAATATAAAATAATTTTTTTAAAATCGAACAAATTATTTAATCTATTTTAAAGTTAATTTAATTCCTTGATTAGATTAATTAATTATAGAAACTATGATAATCATTAGATTATTGAAAAATGAATAGTCTATAATTTCATTAAAAGTAAGCCTTATTTCAAACTTTAAATAATAAAACTAATCTTTTTGCCTTCATTAGCTTTGATCTTAATCCTTATGCACCAATTTCACCAATTCTATTCATTCTTTTTAAAAATTATAAAAATAAATTAATACTTTTAATACAATAAGAAAAACATCAAAATTTTAATTCGATCTTTCAACAAAAAATAAAAATTAATGAATGAGTCGGTCAACAAACAGATATCAATTAAACCAACATAAATTAGTCAGTCAGCCAGCCAGCCAGATACTCATAAATTAAAGTTTTTATTTATTCATACATTCGAAATGTATAACTAATATTGAAACACTATTTTTACCCACAGTAAAGAGTCAAGATTTAGAGATTAGAACATTTTGCAAGCACAGATCCTAATCCTTTGATGCCTACCTCTCCAATATTATTTCTCCTTTTAAATAATTATAATAATAAATATTGAATAAAGGAATATTTAAAGAGAAAAACAAAAAAAATTTGAATTAACAACAAGTAAAAATTAATAAATGACTAGCAATCCAAACAAATAACAAGTAAATCTACCCAAATTTTTTAGCCAGCTTCTCATAAATTATAAATTTTATTTATTAACTCAAAAATGAATATTTAATATTTAAATAATATTTTTACCACAGGTCAAGAGTCAAAGTTTAGAGATTTTAACATAACGCTAACTCGGTTCCTAATCCTAATACACAAATATCACCAATATTATTCTAACTTTTAAAAAATTTTAAAAATAAATATTGAATAAAGAAATATTAAAAGAATGACAAAAACATTTTTATTTGAATTAAATCTGAAAAAAATACATAAAAATTGGGTCAAAAAAAATAATTTAGACCAACCAACCAACCCAAATTCTTTAGTAAATGAACTGCTCATAAATTGAAAATTTTATTTATTCATTTCATTATTAATGTTGAAACACTATTTTTACCTTATTCTAAGAGTTAAATTTTTGAGATTTGAGCATAATGCTAACTCAGATCCTAATCCTTTCACACTAACCTCACCAATTTTATTGTCACTTTTAAAAAATTATAAAAATAGAAAGAGAATTAAGAAAAATTAAAGAGAATGAGCGAAACATAGAAACTTGAATTAAATCAGAAAGTAACAGATAAAAATTAATTTATGAGTAAGCCTGCCAAAGAAATACCAAGTAAACCAACGCAAATTAACCAGTCAGCTGCTCATAAATTATAGTTTTTATTTATTTATTCATTCAAAAATAGATTATTAATATTGAAACAATATTTTTACCACAAGTCAAGAGTCAAAGTTTAGAGATTTGAGCATTATGCTAAGCCAGTTCTTAATTTTTGTTAGCCAATTAAACCAATATTATTATCACTTTTAAAAATTATAAAAATAAATATTAAAAAGAAAGAGAACAATAAAAAATTTAAATTTGAAAAAAAAAAAAGTTAATAAAAGAGCTGACAAACATAATGAAAATAACCTAAATTTTCAGCTAATTCATTGGTCGTAAATTACAGTTTTTATTTCTTTATTCACCCAAAAATGCATAACAAATATTGATAAACTAATATTACCGTAGGTTTAGAGTTAAAGTTTTGAGATTGGGGCACTATGCTAAACTATTACCTAATCTGTATGCGCCAATTACGCCAATTTTATTTCGTCTTTTAAAAAATTAGGAAAATAAATATTGAATGAAGCGATTAAAAGAACTAGAAAAATAAAAATTTTGAATTAAATCTAAAAACATCAAATAAAAATTAATGAATGAATAAGCAAGCAAACAAGACAAAAGTAAAAGAACCTAATATCTCAACATTAAAGTTTTTATTTATTCATTAAAAAATGCATTATTAGTATTGAAACACTATTTTTACCCTAGTAAAAGAGTTAAGGTTTAGAGATTAGACATTTTGCTAAGCCAGATCCTAATCCTTATGCACCGATTTCATCAATACCATTCATTCTTTTCAAAAATAAATATTGAATGAAGAAATCTCTAAAAGAATGAAAAAAACATATAAATTTGAATTAAATCTAAAAAATCAATAAAAATTAAGAATTAGCAAGCAAGCCAAGTAAACTAAACCAAATTTTAGCCAGTCAGTCAATCTCTCATAATTAAAGTGTTTATTTATTTATTCACTCAAAAATATATTATTAAGAATACAAAACGATTTTTACCCTAGGGCAAGAGTTAAAGTTTAGAGATTTTAACATTTTGCTAGGTTAGATCCTAATCTTTATGAACCAATTTGATCAATATTGTTATCACTTTTAAAAAATTAGAAAAATAAATATTCAATAAAGAAGTATTTCAAAAAATAAGAAAATCATAAAAAATGAATTAAATCTGAAAAAAACAAGTAAAGAATAAGTAAGTGAGGTGAGCAAATACCAATTAAACCAATCAAAACTAATCTGTCACTCATAAATTAAAGTATTTTTTCTTTATTTAAAAATGCATAATTAATGTTGAAGCACTATTTTTACCCTAGGTAAAGAGTCAAAGTTTAGATATTAGAGCACTATGCTAGGCCAGAGCCTAATCTTTCTGTACCAATTTGGCCAATACTATTTCCACTTTTAAAAATGATAAAATAGATATTTAATAAAGAAGCAGTTAAAAGAGCTAAAAATATAAATAAAAATTAATGGAAGAGCTAGTGAGCTAAACAAATACCAACTAAACCAAACCAAATTACTCAGTCAGTCTATCTGTCACTCATAAATTAAAGTTTTTATTTATTCATTCCAAAATTCATTATTAATTAATATTGAAACACAATTTTTACATTAGACTCAGAGTCAAAGATTAGAGATTAAAACATTATGCTAACTCTGATCCTAATCTTGAGGCACCGATTTCACCAATCTTATTATACCTTTTAAAAATTATAAAAATAAATAAATATTTAAAAGAATGAGAAAAACATAAAAACTTGAATTAAAACTGAAAATTATAAAATAACAAATAAAAATTAATGAATGAGAGAGTTAGCCAAAAAAATATATATAACCAACCCTCATTAGTCAGTTAATCAACCTGTTGCTCATAAATTAAAACTTTAGTTATTTATTAATTCATTGATTTAAAAAAGTGTTACTAATGTGTTGAAAAACTATTTTTACCCTAAGTTTAGCATCAAAGTTTAGAGATTAGAGCATTTTACTAACTCAGATCCTAATCCTTATTAGTCAATTACACCAATATTATTATTATTATTATTATTACTTTTAAAAAATTATAAAATAAATATTGAATAAAGAAGTATTTATAATAAATTCGAATCAAATCTGAAGACAATAAATAAAAATAAATGAATGAGTCAACTAGCTAAATAAATAACAACTAAACAAACCTAAATTACTCATTCAGTCTGTCACTTATATATTAAAGTTTTTATTTATTTATTGAAAAATGCATTATTAATGTTTAAAACTATTTTTATAGAGTAAAGAGTGAAAGTTTAAATTTAAGCTTAGAGATAGAGAGAGATCTAAATATTTCTAAAAAAAATTTATTATTTTACCTTAAATCAATATGAAGATTTAAGCAAGAAGTTAAATTAAAGGTTAGTAACTTTAAATAGATAAAAATTAAAATATATTTTTATCTTAAAAAATATGAAGTACATCGCTGAGATTTGTAAAATGTTTAGTATTTTAGATTAACATTTTTTTAAAATATCTTTAGATCTTAAATTGATTCGGAATGAATTAATTTAAAATTATTATTTAAAAAAATGAAAAAAGTTGACTAAAAGAATACCCTGCTAATAATTTTCTTCCTCATCCTAACTAATTACTCTTTTCTCTCTGTTTAAAAAAATATTTTTTTAAAATGATCAAAATAATCAATTAAATAAAATCAATTTTAAAATAAATTTTTAAATCAATTTTATTTATTTGATTAAAAATATACGTGTTCTTAATTTATTTCATTTGGAGTATTCATTAAATAAGAATCATAGACCTCTTTCATTTAATTAATATTTTAAATTTCAATAGTTATTCAGTAAACTAAAAATAGAAAGACTTCTTCTAAACATATAGTTATTTGCTTACCTTTAATAAGAACTAATAAACGATTAATACTTTATAATATAAAATTAGAGTTCTTCAAAACTTTTTTAAAAATTTCAACAAATTGAATTCATTTTTGTAGCAAATTTATTTTTTATACCTTAAATAATAAAAAAGTAATCTAAAAATAGAGGTATTCATTATTTTGATAAATTAAGCATTATTTTGTGTTAAAAATGCTTTCTAAATATTTTTCCACAAAAGCTCATAATCTGTAAGTTACTTACTATATTTTATAAATAAATTGAAAGCTATTTTCTAAGGATAAAAACATATTAGTATCAATTTAATTTTGCTTATATTATGTACTTACTAATTTTAACTTTAAAAATTAATCCATTAAGTTTTAGATAAACATGATTGGAGAGGAATAGACAATTAATTTTAGATTGAAAAATAATCCTATTAATAAAGTGAAATGCTTTTTAAAATAAAAAGAATAGCTGGAAAAATACAAATTTTGTATGGTAAATAAACAAATAAAATTATTAAAAAACTCTAAGTCAAAGTAAGGTTATGAAGTTGCTCCAAGTAAATTAATGGAAATATATATGTAGCAATCATATAAAATTTATTAATTTGTATGATAAATAAGATTTACCTTACAAAAGAATAAATTGCTTAGAATGAGAAAAACGCTAGACAACACTTGAATCTTTTCAAAATAAAAATTATTCGAAGTAAATAATGGATACCATAAAATTTATATTATTATTATTATTAAATTAATGAATAGAAATTTAGTTAGGGATTGTTTTGATAAATCTAGTTAATGATTGAAAATAAGAGATGAATAAGAAAAGGAAAAGATCTAACAAAAATATATCTTTGTTTTTGGTTATTATAAATTAAAAGTTCGCAAAAATCAAATAATAATTTAAATCAAATTAAATTAATTGCTTTTACAATTATTAAAAATGAAGAGATTACTCTTAATAGCTCTTTTAGTAGCACTCTGCTTTGCTTAGCAAACCCCTATTCCTTTTACTCTCATTGACACACCTGAAAATGCTAGATGTTTAGATGGTAGCAAACCTGGTATTTACTATCGCCCAGGAAAAGAAAAAAGAAATACTTTGATCTACTTACAAGGTAGTGGTAACTGTGCTGGTCCTACTGTTGAAGCCATTCTTGAAAATTGCTATCAAAGATCTTTTACTGAAATTGGATCTTCAAAATACAGAGCCCCTTTCTTTAACTCTTCTTAGATTTAAGGTATCTTCAGAGAAGATGATACAACATTCGGTAGATGGAATCTCCTCATTATTCCTACTTGTGAAGGTATTTATTTTAGCATTATCATTTACTTCTACCTCATTCATTTATCAACTTAAATATTATTTTGTTTAAGTTAATCAATCATAAATGCTAAATACATTAAAAGATTTTCAATATTTAAATTAAAATTTAAAATAGGTGCCACTTATGCTGGTGATGTATCAGTTGAATATAAGAATACCACTTTACATTTCAGAGCTCAAAGAATGTTATAACACATATTTGACTACATGGTTAAGGAACATAAATTAAAAAAAAGTCATAATGTTATTTTGACAGGTGGTTCAGCTGGTGCTTTGGGTGCCTTTTAATATGCTAATTATCTTTAAAGATTACTTCCCTTCACTAATGTAAGAATTGCTCCTGATTCTGGTTTCTTCTTAGACAGTCCTTAACCATTCTAAGCTATCCTTTAAGTATTTGGTAACTTTATCAAGAATGATCACTACAATACTATTTTCCCTGAATGCACCTATAAAAACAATGGAACTGATTTCTACAAATGCATTCTTCCTAAGTATTCATGGGAATTCATTGAAACCGATGCATTTATTATTGGTTCTTTGTATGACAATTGGGCTTTATAATACATTTACTAGATTCCTTGCTATAATCATTTTGATTAATGTGATGCTGCCACTCTTTAATTTGTTTTATCATATGGTGAAACTTATAGAACTCTTTTGGGAAATATTTTAGCCCAAAGACCTAATTGGGGTAGCTGGCTTGTAAGCTGTGGTTTCCATGGTTTCATTCACACTGATTGGTATGAAGATAAAGACTTTGCTATACCTTCTGGTTCTAGAAATACTTGCTCAAAATCTCTTGATTAATGGGTTAATTACAGATTTTTAAGATAAAAGTAACGTATTGAATAAATACCCTATCCTTAAAATGAAAAATGCGCTTATAAATATAAATGAAAATAACTTAGTTCAAAATATTTTATTAAGATTTTATGTATTTGTTTTCTTTTTTTAAAACAAATAATCTTAACATTTTTTAAAATAATCTCTTTATATATTGACTAAATTCTATTTTAAGTCTATTTAAAATTTTTTTTTCTGTTAAAAATAATATTTTTTACCAAAATAGTAAAAAAATTTTTTTAACTTAACTAAACCTTTTAATATTATTAGAATTTATGTTATTTTGATTTCTTTAATAAATCTTAGAATCCCGCTTATTAGTTAAAATTAGGTTTAAATAACATTTTTTATCAGAATCAAAAGATATTTTTTTGTTCTCATACAAAACTTAAAATAAATATTTAGATATCTAATTACTTAGTATTATTACTATTTGAGTTATTCATACATATTAAATGATTTTTGAAAAGCAAAATAAAGTAAAATTTATCCTATAAAGAGACTAGGATAGAAATAGCTAGCTTTAGCAAATTAAGTAGATCTTCCTCAATGATTAGTTTTCAACTATTTAAGAACTAGAAGATATTTTACTTGAGGAAGCTTCAAATAACTTACATTAAGATTGCTCTTTGGCATTAGCATTTATATTAATGACATAATGTGCAAATGATAAGTATAGAATAGACTAAACATATTAAAAATTATTTGCTCACTACTTAAAAAATGAAAATTGTAGTCATTTAATTGATATTATTTCTTTCTTATTGAACTATTTTCAGAAATATGTTTATTTTTAAGGTGATAAACTCTTTACACTCTTAATATCATAAGATAAATAAAAAATCTAAAAAATAATTAATTTGTTAAAAGCTGCTCTTAGACCTTAAAAGAATTAGGTAATTTCTCTGGAATTAAGCATATAGAAGTTAAATTCAATTTAGAATAATATTGCTGATGTTGAAGATATATTTAATCTAGCCGATGCTTTGCTAAGGTTTGCTTAAAAGACAATGTTTAATGGCAAAGTGAAAAATAATAATTAAGTTGAAAAAATCGATGATAAATCTGAGGAGTAGTTTAAGATAGATGCTTTGAATATTCTTTTTTTGTTAAGAAACAAGCTCAATAAATAATAAAAAAAGAAAACTATTGTTCTGCTCATAAGTAATATAAATTAAATTGAAGATATTTGTGACAATGACCTAGACCTAATGATTGATTATCTCTACTTTCTGAAGATTATTTAAGAAGATTTTCATAAACAAAAAGAATTATTGGTTTTAGAAAAAATGAGTGAAATATTAAATCAATATCTTAAAAACATAACAATAAATGACTTTATTTATTAAATGACATACAAAGAAAAATTCCCTTTTTCTAAGTAGCTATAAAATTCTTTATTGTAGCTTTCATAACTTGAAGGTTAAGAAGATAGAAGCTAAGAGATAAATAATATATAAGAAATTTTTAATAATTAAGAGAGGTTCCTACTAGCTAAAAGCACTGTTTATGATATAACAGTTGGAATATTTTTTTCTTAAAAAAGAAAAAAAATAATAGAAAAGAATAGCTAAGTTTTATTTGAAATTATTTTAAGCTTATCTAAATTATGTTTTAGTTTGGAAATGGTAAACGAAAATGTGATGCCTTATGATACAGAATTATCTTCTTGTTTGTAAGGTGTTTATGATCTTATATGTGAAGAAAAGAAAAATCAATTTTTATATTTCATTTACTAAAAATTAGCAGATATTGATAAGAAAACAGAGATTATAAATGGTGTTACTGTACAAGTAGAGATTGAAGATAAGTTTGTAGCTATTGGCTGTTATATAATTTTAGAATATCTATCTTCAAAGCTAGTTGAAGATATGAAGGGCTATGCTCTCAAATTTATGAATTTCATAAGCTATCATATTCTTGATGATTATATTTTTCCATCTGTAAATTCATTTTTAGCAGAGATGGCCAATTATTTTACTTCAAACATCAGTGCATATCATAAAAACTTTATGCCTTAGCTAGTATTGATAATTAAGAGTACATAAAGTACATATAAAAAAGAAGTAATTACAGACTCATTCATAAAGATTTATGATTAATTAATCTATTAAAGAGTGAAAGATATGTATCCCTATCTTAAAGATATATTTTAATTCTTAGTTAAAGAATACACAAGTAAAAACTTCTTTGAATATATAAATTAATACACAGATACTATTTAAATTTTAATTAATTTGATAATTTCCTTGAAAGATATTGAGTTATATTTGAAAGAAGAAATTTTAGACTGTGCTGATGCTTTTGTAAACATGATGAATGATCCCTAAGAAAGAACTAAATTAATTGCTAAAAATCACTAGCAAGTACTTTATGGCTTTTTATGCTTTTAACAAAAACAAGGAAAGGTTTCTGAAAAACTTCTATCATAGATCATCGGAATATGTGATGAACTTGCTTAAAAGATGTATTCTGAAGGAGATAAATTGGACTTTGAATAAAAATCTGTAATTTATATCTTTTTAAAAAAATTGAATGTATTTACTCTAGGTTCATAAGAAATTTTTGATAAAATCATGCTTTTAGTTCTACCATAAGTTTTAAAAGATGCTTAAACTGATGTAACTATTAAAGGTTACTAGGCTAAATAAAGAGATAATAACATTGATTAAGAAGGATTAGATGATTTAGAAATTGAGGTAATTTTTCATTTATATTTTAGAAAAAAAAAAAGCAAAAATTTAAATAACTGATTAATGCATATTTTATTAAATAAGGATGAAAATCAAGGAGAATAAGAAGAAAATTTTGATGTAGATTAATATGATTAATTTAATTACTGGACTCCTTCAGAAGATAAATTAAATTTAGTTGAGCAGTCTTTAACGATTTTAGCAGTCTTCAGTGAATAATCACCAGAACTCTTTTTTAGTCATAAGAAATACGATATTTTAAAAATTTTAATAACCGTATTAGATAACCCTGAATTAACAGAGGATATTATAATTCTTTCTCAGTCTGTAATTGGAAGAATAGTTGTATCTGTTTAGAAATACTTGATTAGTTTAGAAAATTAAGACGAATAAGGGCTTAGTTAGAGCTAATTAGTAGAGTTGAATCCTTTAATAGACATTTTACTTCTCAGATTTTAGGAGTAAAGATACCATTTATTTGTATCAAGATGTGAAGACAGACTTTATCAGGAGCTAAATACTACTATTGAAAAATTAGATAAAAAAACAGTTTTTTCTTATTTTAATAGATTTTACAGTATGGTAGAAAGTCTTTTGTATGATAATGTTAGCACATTTGATTCAAATAAGATAGGAAATTGCATATACAGCATAATAGATATTTTAAAAGCAACACCCTCTAAAATAATGGAAGTAGTACCATAAACATGGGAAATAATTAAGTTTATTTTGACTTAAAAGGAATTGGAATATGAAGCTTATGAAGAATATGTAGAAATTTTAAATTAATAAAAAAATCAATAAAATATTATCAAGCAAGAAGATAATTTTGCTGAATCTTTTATATAAGATCCATTTATAGTAATCCGTTGCATTTTTGAGACTTGGGAAATTATCAGATTATGCCCTGAAGCATACACAGTATATCACCCTCTATTTCACTATATAATCCTGAACTAAGATTTTTCTTAGTATGAATAGTATCTCTAAAGCATTTGTGCTTACTTGAAAAGAATAGTTATTTACTCTCAAAGCTATTTAAATGTAGAAGATATAAAAGCATACCACTAAATATTATCAAAAATAGCTAAAAAGGTAGATGAAAAATATTTTATGGAGATTAGCCCTGTAGAAAACTTGAGAATAGCTTTTGCAATGCTCGAGATATATCTTGATAACAATATCCCATAGTAGTAAAAAAATCAATAAAAAGAAAGCTATAAATTGTTCTTACAAATTATTCCATTAAGAGATGAAATTACAGAGTTTCCCTAAGTTGTATACATAATTTACCATCTAATTCAAAATAAATATGAGTTTAATGTCATTGAAAAAAATAATGTAATTCTCTCTATTTTGAGAGCAATCGACAACCCAGTAGATTAAGAAATAGATAACGAAGGTATTAAACTTTGCTTAAGAAGTCTTAAATTACTTTGCTAAAGTGAATATGATAGATAAATTTTAATTAAACACATTGATTAGAAAATGAATATTTACTAAAAAAATCTTATTCTTAGTTATTTAGATAATGTAAATTAACCATTCTGAAGTATTTTTGTAAAATATGTTTTGTGGCTAGATATTTAAAATTTTTAATGTTTAACTAAAATTTTAATGAGATTTACTCTTAAAATTTGATTTTTTCAACTTTTTAATAATAAAAATTAATTTTTCACAAATTTTTTATCAAATTTTCATTCTAATAAAAAAATCTAAATTTAAAATATTTTATCAACACTATAATTAAAATTTAAAGGAAATATATACAAAAAATAAAATTTGAATATCATAATATATTTTATTTATCTCTTTTCAAAATCTACTTTTTAATTTAGAGTAAATAGATAATGCTAAATTAAAATAAATAAGATAAAAAGTATTAATTTTATATTATAATCCATTATTTTTAAATGGTTTTTATCAAATGAAAATCTTTTTTAAGAACTGGTTAAGATAAATAAGGATTTTGATTTATGTAAAGAAATAAATATTAAGTGAGTTTAAGAAAGATAAGTAAATGAGGTAAAATTACAAAGATGAAAACTATAAAGATCAAAATAAATGTAAACTTATATCTTTCTTGTTTATTTGGAAAATATTTAAAAATGCGTTTGATGGATTCAAGTAATTTTTAAATTTATTGCATTTTATTTAAATTGAAAGTAATGCGTTAAGAATAATTGAATAATTTCAGTATATTCTATTAAGGAAATATGAAAGAGATAAATTTTAACAAAATTGGTATATTAATTAAATTACTTGTTTTTGTTTCTACAATAAAGTTAATATTGACTTTTAAGCAAGTTTTAAGTTGCTTTTAAGAAGTCGATCGATATTTTATTGGATTTATTTAAGTAGCATTTTATTTTACTAATTTTAAAATTTAGATTTTATCTTTATTGATTAAACATTTTGCGTTAAGCTAAAACCCATATTATCTGTCAATTTCAACTTCGAAAATTAATAATATATCAAATTTTAACAAAAGCACTCAAACTTTAGCGTTAATTATCAATATTTTATATTTCAAAGCTAATTTTTCATTTATTTCCAAAATCATTGAGAAAAAGTAAAATTTTTTCTGTAATAGGATAATAAAGGGGGTAGTTAATAATAATAATAATTAATAATATAATCAAAATTTCTATATTTAAATTACTTGATATTAATAATCAACTAGCAAAATGAAAACAAGTCAATTACTTTTAGTGTTTGCCTTTAGTTAGATAACAATAACTCTTGTAAATTTTGTAAATGGAGCAACCATTCCATCCCAAGCTTGCCCCACAATATCACAATATGATAGTAAGTTCATTTAATTTATTTAAGTTCAATTTAGACTAATAAATATATTTCTTGATTAAATTCTACTTAATCATCATGATAGTCTGAATAATAAAACTATATTTTTTAAAAAAACAGTTCTTAAAGGATCAATTACATAGATAAAATATATTCCAGGCACTTCTTTTTATGCAGTAGTAGACATTTAAGATAAATTTGTTATTGCTGATACAGATTCAGGTCTAATAAAATCCTCTTACTAAACATTTTCAGGAGATAGTAATTAAGCCATTGAATAAACTATTAGCATAGAAGTGATTAGTAGTTTGAGTGTTTATGTAGTAAAACCAAGTGGAATAACCATAAGAGACCTATCAACAATGAAAGATTCTTAAATTTAAGGATTTGATTGTAAATTTATCAATATTATAAAAAACATTTTTTAACCGTTGATCGATAACCAACAAACATATTATTTATTTTATTAAAGTAAATAGTCTTGCATAATAAGGAATAACTTCAGCATACATTACATAATTCAAAGTTGATCCTCAAAATAAAAGCAATTTATACTTATCTCTATCAGTTAAAAATTAACCAGATAATTATGTAGTCTTGTTTTATAATAATAACGTTTCATTAAATAAATGTAATTACTTTCAAAATCTTCTTAATAATTTGACTTTGTTTATTCATTTTAAATGTTTTTCAATAACATTTTTATAAAATAATTCAAATAATTCAATATTTTTTACTAAATATATTATTAGTAAGCGTTGATGGTGGCCCTCCCCCACCTACTGTAACTATAATTGGAATTTTAGTAAATTTGTAGGTTTAACAGAAATAATTTACAGTCACTGTAGGTTATGAGAGTCAGAAATTATATTTTTCTTTTATATAAGTATCATAAGATTAGCAAAAAGGTGCTTCTGCTAAGTGGGATGTTACTTAGCTATTCCCAGATAATTGCAGTTCTATAAAAACTTCATACTTTGATGATACTAATAGCTTGATATATATAGCATTTTAATGTGCACCAAAAAATTTAATTTATATCTATGATATTAATAGCTCTTAACTTACTATAGTAAATGGAAATTAAGGCCCTTCTTAAAATAATTGGAGTTTAGGTCCAAAATCAATTTTAAATAATCAAATAAGTAAATAAATTGTTTTTTTAAGATCAAAATTGAAATAAATAATTATATTTAAATAATAGATTAGACAATAAATTTGATAAAAGGTTTTTAAATCAACAACTAGTAATATTTATTTATGAGCGTAACTCTAGATGGACAAACACCTTAATAATAACTCTTATTTGGAACTAAATCAAGCTTTACTTCTAACACCTAAGATTCAGCTCTTTTTGATAATACGATAACAGCAATGGATTATGTAGCAGGGACATCTAAAATTAGTTTAGGAACTTCTGCCTCTGAAATTATTCACTTCAATTCTGTGATGAAGACATCAAGTACTACAATTAAGTCTCTATATCGTAAATTATTTTACATATATAATATCTGAATGAAACTCTTTTTACTTTATTTAATAGTTAATAATTATAGCACTCTTTACTTAGATGGATTTGACAATATTATAGCACTAAGTGATAATACTTCAAATTTAACAAGAGGTCTTATTAACTCTTCAATTTCATACTCAAAAATTGCAATTTAAGCTGTTAATAATATAAATCAAATTTATAAAATTGCCATTTATGATTCAAATAATTTTGCAAGGCTATTATTGCTTTAAATTCCCTAACCTTCTTAACCAGGTAGTCCTCCAATCTTTTAATATAAAATAGTCATTGAATTTCAAAATATCCAGAATGGTTAATTCTAATCAGTAACTTCTTCACAAATAACTTAGATAACAATAACTGATCCAAAAGATCCTCTTGATGCCTAACTTTAGTTTATTAGCTCAACTACAGTTGTTCTAGCTTATAAATAAAAAGATAGCACTGGTATAGTTGTAGCTACTTATAGCTCAAATAGCGTTAAATTAGCTGTTGCAAAAGAAAGTATATTTTTAAATTAAATATTTATTTATTTTCTTTTATCATACCTTAAATTAAGAAAAATTATAAAATATTATTGTAATTACTGCAATTCCTTAACCCATAATTTTTTGGGATTTATGTGTTATTTTTTCATAAAGGTTTTTTTAAAAAAAAATTTAATTCCCTTTGGCATGCTCTTTAGTGAGAAAATAAAGTATTTTAATTTTATTTTTTGTTTTATTTCTAGATGTTTTAAGTGGCTAGTAATTTTGGATGATAGCTGATTCAAATGGTAATATTATAGTACCTAATGGACCAACATACTCTTGTTATTAATATGTTGCAGGATAAGGCCCATAAGCAGCTCAACTAAATCCAAATAATAATATGAACTTAGGTATTTAAATATTAAATAAAAAGAAAATTTCTTTTTTATTTATTTAATGAAAATAATTTGATGTCTATATTTTTTAAATAAAGATATAAAAGGTGACATTAAAAATATCTTTTTCTTAAAAAACTCTAATTATCTTGGAGTTTTTGAAGAACAAGCACAAGGGACTACAAAAATAAGTCTTTTAAATATTTATACTTACAATGCAAATACTTTAATAGCAAATCTTTTGTGTTAAACTAATATAAATTAAGATGCCTCTAATCTTGTATACTCGAGTGTAACTCAAATTATTGCTGTAGCTTCTAGTTCTAAATATCAGCTATTTTACTTAGATACAAGTATAAATAAACTTGTTTCAATACTTGAAACTTAAAAGCTTGGATCTTCAGCCTTAAATTACTTTATTACAAAGACTGGATCCTTACTTATTGCCTCAACAAGTGCCTTGATTAAGTAAAATTAATATAAAAAGTTAATTACTTATTTTTTGATTAATTAAAAATAGACTAGATATAAGTTCAAGCTGTTTATCTTAGACATGCACTTAATGCTATGTAAATGCCTATTATAACATCCCTTTTAATTCATTAAATCCAAGTTAACTTTCTGATAATAGTGGAAGTGGAACATACAATAGCCCTTATGTTTCTTCAGGTAAATTTTACTCTTTCTATTGGGATGTTATAAATACCTTCTCTTCACTATCGAGTTTTAACTAAATTTACATTGTGAGCTACATTAAGGGAGGTTCTTAATTTTTAAATTATCAACATTTATTTGATATTTACACTGCAATAACTTAAGGGTCTTTGGGTGCTTCTTCTTCATAAGATTAAAAATTTCCATCAATTTATATAGCTTTTAAAAGTTTCAATGATGCTAGCTCTGATAAAACAAAGTTCTATTACTTTTTCTCTTCTTCTCTAATTTTACCAAAAGATTTATCTTATGTCTCATTTGAAGATATAGAATTTAGCTAGAAATCTACTTTTAATGGCCCTTTAATTAGTGGTTCTTCAAATAGCCTTTTATTGTCTAACGTTGGATTTTCTACTACTGATGCTCTCAAAAACTTTAAGTAAAATTTTTATTTTATTAACTATCAGCGATAAATATAAATATTTATTTTTTTCTTCTCAAAAATTAGGGTTACTAATGTTTAAATTTAGCTTCTTAATGGATAAGAGTTCTTTTTAACATAATCAAACATTTCTAATCTTTAAATTACTGATATATCTGCCTTAATTACTGTTAACACTTACTTTACTATTACAATCGATTCAGTTATATTCGATAATTGTAATTTTAGCCAATCAAATCTAATAAAAGACTCTAACCTTGCTCCAGTAGTAATTATTAAGAACTCTGCCATCTAAAATAGCTAGATAATTTAAAATAAATAATCTCAAGTTTTTGTTTCTTTTTCACAGCTTACAATATCTATTTTCAAAATAGAAAAAAACACAATACAAAATATTATCCTCTTTTAAAATGAGGAATATTTGAATCCCAATTAGTCTGTTTCATAAAATATTTCAATATCATAGTTAGCAATTTAATCTAATACGATCACTATCAGCTAATCACAAACTTATTTTGGTCTCTATGTTAGTTTTAGTGCAAATAATCCAAGTATAGAAACTTCAATTGAAAACTCTTAAATCCAATAAAACACTATTGCCTTTTCATCTCAAGATTAATGTAAATAATTTTTTCAGCCTTTATTAAAAATATAGAATAAATTCTTTTTTAGCTTAATAAAGCAGTGATATATTGACTTCATTAAGCTAGAATTTTTTCTTTGTAGGAAATAGCCTACCTAAAGTTACTCTTAGTACAGTTACTTTTACTGACAATCAAGGATTAGGTTTCATGTAAGGAGTAAAGATGTAAAATGTAAATATAGCTTCTTTGACATGCAGCTAGTCACTGACAACCCTAACTCAAAGTCAGTGCAGTTGTTTAAGTTATTTGGAACATTCTAAACTTAGCCTTACCATAGATAGCAGTTATTTTAAGAATATTTTTGTTATTAATGGATATGTAATATCAATTATAACATCCTCTTTTACTTAAGTAGACTCTGGTAAAAATGATAGTATAATTAAGATATCGAATACTTAATTCTAAAATATTTTAATTCAAACTAATTCTGAATTTATTACTGGCTCAGTGATAAATTATGAAAGTCTTCAACAAGATTAAATTGATTTAGAAACTGTCACTTTTTCAACTATTTAGCTTCAAACTCCATCTAAAGTTTTTTCAGCTTTAGGGTCTGCTCTATCTATTTATGCTCCTTTTTCATCTTTAACATAGAGATCATGCACCTTTACAAATCTTAAATCAAATGGCCCTAAAGTAATTTGAATAGTTTATTTAATAAATCAAAAACTTTGAATAAATTTATTTATTAAATTCATTTGAGATTTTTAATTAATTAATTCCTCTTATGTCATAAATAAATAGGGACCTTAGGAAATAAATGTAAGGAAATTTTCAATAGTAAAAGGTACTTTCGAGTAAAGTAATTATTCAGAGAATATTTATAAATAAACTGGAGGTTTTGGTAAGATTACTGCAAGATAAGGAGTTATTGATTAAACTTCATTTTCTTATGCAAATGTTCTTACTGGTGGAGCTTTGTTCTTAGTACCTACTGTATCCTAATCTTCTTTCAGCATAACTAATAGCTAATTTACTATGTTATCTTCCATTTAAGATGGTGGGGCTATAGTATTCTCTTAAATAACTGACAAAACAACTCTAGGAATAACTAAATGCACTTTTTCTTATATATTTACTCTTGGCAATGGTGGATGCTTGGATTCTTCTTATACTTTATCTACAAATAGTGATATAAAAGATTTTACTGAAATACCTACAATCAATATGTCAGATAATACAATAAATGATGTATTTGCTACTTAAGGTAGTATTTTACATGCTTAAAACATGAACATTAACATAGAAAAAATGACTGTTAATGGAGTTGATTCTAACACTTCTAAAACAAAAAACAACGAAGACATTTCATCAATACTTAAAGATTTTATTTTGTTTGGCCCCCTTTTTAATATCTATTAATCAAATCTTTAGTTCAAAAACAGTGTATTTGATAGCTTGAAAATTCATTTGTATGACTCATCTGTTTAAGAAACAAATTTTATGGTTGCAAATTATAAATCAATTTTAAATTTCGATGTCATAAATATAACAAATTCTTAGTTTTCTACATCAAATTTGATGGTTATCAATAACTCAACCTTTACTTGTTCTTCGTTAAATATAACAAAAGCCTCGTAAAGATATTAATATTGAAATAAAAATTTATTTTCTTAAATTTAAAATATTTAATTTTAAACTAAAGGTATTTGTCTTAAAAGAGTAGCTCTAGATTATTATTAGATACAAGTACTATTTTATAAGATAGATATTCTGTATTATAGGATTTAATATCTAAGAAAAGGCTATTAAACTAAAGTAGATAGTTATTAGATTCAAGTTAATAAATTGATGCTACTAATGCAATATCAGTTATTGTAATTTAGAAAATCTCAAAAATAACAGCTTCTGGTTTAGTTGTTTAATAAGTTACTTGTACATCAAATAATTGTTTTGGAGGAGGACTTTTAATAAATTAATCATCTGGAACTATCACTTCTTCTAATCTTTCTTATAATAGTGCTACATATGGAGGTGGTTTAGCTATTTATAATCCTTCAGACGCTATAAAGCTTTCATAAGTAACATTGAACCATAACTCAGCAACTAAAAATGGAGGTGGTTTATTCTTCATGCTAACTAGTTCTCAGTAAACACTCAATATTGAAAAATCAGCTCTAGATGGTAACACTGCTAATATAGGAGCAGGTGCATTTTTTAATCAAGAAGTTTCTACAGCTAGTGATCCAAGCAAAATAATTGTAACAATTAGTGATACCAGCATTTCTTAGAATACTTGTAACCTTTATGGTGGTGGTATATCATATATAGGAGTTGATCCAAGCTTGACCAATGCTTAATTTTTAGATAACATATCAAGTATAAAATTTTTTATTTTAGTAATTTTATTTCTAAAATAAATCTTAAATATTTAAATATATTCACATTTTCTTATCATAATCAATATAGAAAGCAGCTTCGGAGTAAACAAATTTTCTTCTCCTTCTAGTTTAGTTTGGAATAAAGAAAAAACAAATGAAAACTCTGCAAATTAAATTAGTTTAACTGAAACGGTTGTTGATGAAGTAACCGTTTTTACTTTGCCAGATCAAAAAAGTGCTTAAACAGTCAGTCCACTTATATTTAATTTACTGGATAGTGAAGGCTCTGTTATTACAACTGATTATACTGATTTACTTTTAACAAAGGTAACATCTACTATTTCTGTAGATCCATCTATGAGTTCTAAAGTTTATTTAACTTTATCGAATGTTTACACCTTCGATTCTAATAATTACTTCAATTACACTAACATAAATATTGCTGGAGTTCCTGGTTAGCCAGTAATTCTAAATGTTTAATGCAATCAGATAATAGATCCAGTTAGTTTGAAATAAATTTATAAAATTGTTTTTAAATTCAATCTTTCTTATTGTGTAAGAGGAGAAGTTTTTCAATCATACAATTTCATTACACCAAATAATGGGGCTAAAACTTTTTATGAGTGCAATTACTGTAAAAGTGGAACGTAATTTCTATGAATAATTAAATTAATCAAAAAGTTTTTGTATCTTATGATGAATTAATATATTGTTTTATAATAACTAGATACTCTATCATTTATCCAAAACTAGAAGATGAAAAAGTACACACATGCTTGAAATGTTCTAATAATGCCTAATGTCCCGGAGGTGATGTAATAGATGTAAATTCAGGTTATTGGAGAGTGAGCGATTAAGATGATTTGATACTTAGTTGTGAGAATGCTCCAAGCAATTGTCTTGGAGGCAAAACCAATTCTACATGCTCAACAGGACATATTGGTGCTCTATGTGAATCTTGTGATATTGCAGATGGCTACACTAGGGCAGGAAATTTCTAATGTGCTAATTGTGGTGATGTTTTTCTGAACTCACTCAAAGTTGTTGGTCTTATGGCATTTTATGTAAAATTTTTACTAAAAGAAAATTTAATTTTTAAAAAAATTATTCTTACCTTAAAAAAATTTTATTTTTTATAAATTATCTATCTACTTTAAAAAACTCTAAAATTAAGAAGAAATATTTTTTATTCCAAAAAATAAATATTTCTTTTGAAGTAAAAATAAAAAATATTAAGTTTGTTAAAAATTTTAATTTATTTTAAAATTATTAGGTTTTAAGTGCTAAGATGAGTGTGAATGGAATATTAGGTAAAGTTTAATAGGAATGGCAAGGCAATACACAAGTAGAAACAAACGCTTCTATTGTTTTAAAGCTTTTTTTAACTTATATTTAAATTATAATGGTTATGACTACATTCAATATATCAATTCCAAGCACATTGAATACTGGTGTCTCTTCTGTATCAAGTCCAACTGTATAAGTTCTTTATTCATTTGAGTGCTTCTTTTATTAAATATCTAAGAGTACAAATATAAATATAATTTACCTGGCCTTGATATTTGATCTAATTCTTCCAATTGTTTGTGTTATTATGTTTGTCTTAACAGGTATATTATCTCACAGAAATAATTAATTCTATAGATCATTTTACATCTATACTTCTCTTCTTTATTGCTTGATGTATTTCTAGCCAAATATATTTAAGGATGCTATTTCATTAGCTAGTTGCAGAGATATAGGTAACAGATAATATCAATATTTTACCTTTTTAATAAATAAATACAAATATTTTTATCTTTTTTAAATTTAGGTAACAAATCATATATAAGATATAATGTATTTTTTGAGTGTGGTACTGATGAATATAAAGTTTGGACAGTTAGATTTGTACTTCCAGTTATTTTAGTGCTTGTATTTATTATTCCAGGGCTTATTTTATGGAGAATTAAGGTGAATCAAAAAACAAGATTGGGTGTAAGAAAATTCAGTTTTATGACCTCAGAGTATAAATAGAATGCTTTTTATTGGGAGATAGTGAAAATGAATTTAAAACTATTTATTATGTGCAGTTTAACATTTTTAGAGCACGATTATCCAAATAAGGTATTTATTTCTTCATTTCAATTTATTTCCTTAATTTTTAAAGTTTCTATCTAACTTAATAAAACTCATTTAAAATAGATTATGTCAATTTTCTTTTTAGTTGCAATATATGCTGCTTTGCTATTCTTTGTGAAACCTTATGATAAAGAATTATACAACAAAATAGATAAATACTCTATGTCAGTTTTATGTCTTTCTATATACTTAGGATTTATAGCTTATTACAACAATGCTACTTTTTGGATTTGGTTGATATCTGTAGCTCTTATTGCAGTAGTGAATATTTTATTTATCTTTTGGTGTATTTAGAACCTAATATTAGCATATATCCCTCTTGTCAAATCTTAAAAATAAAATTACTATAATATTCTTATGAGCATAAGATTTATAAGAAATAGATATTTCTCAAAAGAGAGAAGGATAAGATATTTATGGATGTTTTGGATGAAGAGCCTAGTAAAGTAGTTAAAAGAAATGAAACTATACAATCCCCTATCTTTTGATCCAGAAAAGAACACTTTCTCAAGAAAAATGATTGTGCAAGCTCTCAAAGAAAAGGTCAAAGTAAAAAAACAAACAATTTATTTATTATTTGCTAAAATTTTTATTATATTAAAAGGTTGGAGAAATAAAAATTGAGTATGAATAATCTTAAGATAAAATAGATTAAAATGATGATAATTAAACTGAATAAGGTGATAAAAAGAAATATTTAAAAATGAAAGTTATTGAAACAAATAAATTTAGCAGCATTAAATTACTAGAAGTAATTCAAATTACAAATATTTTATTTAGCATTCCTATAAAATATTTTATTTTTAATATTAGAAATAGTAAAATATTTAGGCAATAAATAGTTCACCTCCTCTCTCTTAATTAACTAGCACACCTCTTAATAAAGAAGAATAAATTTAATTAGAAAATAAAGAGAGTTCTCTTTGAATACATTATCAATACTAAAATTAAATTAAATTATTTTTTTGATTTATTTATTAGTTTCAAAATTTATAAAAATTATTTTAGAAAAAAATTTAAATTTGCTTGAAATTTATATTAAAATAAAACTTTATCTTAGTTTTAAAAAAGGAATTATTTTTTATCTGAAGAAATTGTTTTATTTTTCTGATAAATTAAATTAGTTTATTTATTAAATATTATTTGCTTAGTATATTTTTAAAAATATAATTAGTTTTCAATGAAATTTTACAAATAAGTTTAAAATAAATAAATAAATTAAATAATTTTTATATCTATTTAGAAAAATAATAATTAATTGGATAATTTTCTCTGCTTTGTTGCACAAGATTGTTAATAGATATTTTAAATTCAATCAGTTTGATTTGACATATATGAATTTTGATTGAATTTTTCCATTCAAATAGATGAGCAAGAATGATTGCTGTTTTTTTAATAAATTTGTCCATTTAAAATGATAAATTTGTATTGATTATTACTCTGATTATATTTAGTTTAAGATGTTTATTGAGTTGAAATTTATTTTTAATTATTATTTTCATTACGACAAGTTATTTCTATTGTATATTTTTATAAGCTTATTCATAACTTAATCATGGGATTGAAAGAAGGATGATAAAAGTGTACTTAATTTTATCAATTTTATTTTGATCAACATCAAAAAAGAAACTTGAGGTTAGAAAATAAATCATACAGATTGCTAATGGATTTAATAACTCAAATAAACAGATATTAATTTTTTGTTAAATAAAAAATTATTAATCAATTTTAAGCTTAAAAATTATCAATTAAAAAGATAAAGTTTCTAAGGATATTATCCTCCAAAATAAGGTAGAACCATATTATAAAAATAGTAAAATAGAAATAAAATTATTCAAAATGAGGTAGCGGTAAACAGTGTTTCTCTTAGCTGTAGTATTTTTCTTACTCTTTATTGGATTAGTATCTGCAGCAAAGAATAATACTATGATAGGTTTGGTAATTTTCCATCGTCATGGTGCAAGATTACCTGCCGTCGAAGATTATTATGCTGAAGATTGGCCTACAGATAGAGTAAAAGGTGATTTGACTGACAAAGGTGTTGCTCAATTATTAAAGGTAGGAAAGAGTATTAGAAAGAAATATGTTGATGAAATGAAGTTTCTTCCAAGAGCCTATGATCCAACTATTTTTAAAGTCAGAATAGCTCAATTATCAAGATGTATGCTCAGTTTACTGTCTCTTTTGAATGGGCTTTATCCAGATATTTACTAGAGAGAAAATTAAAATCACACATCGCTTCTCAATCCTATTAAGCATTTCCGTTTTAGTACTAACTTAGCTGATCATAGAGCTAGAGATCTCATATTTAGAGCTTAGAGTTCTAAAAATTGCAAGATGATGGGACACATTTATCATCGTAGAATGAGTGAAGATAAATTCTCAAAAATATATGAATTTTTCTATAAGCATCCATTAATGAATTCAACTTTAACCAAATTACAACGTTATAGAGAAGAAAGAAAGGGCTTGTCAATAAATGTTACAAATATGTATTACATTAAGGAGGTTTATGACAGCTATCTTTGCAACAAAATTTAGGGAAATCCTGTTCCTAAATGGAATAAAAATGAGCTAAAACTTCTCCAATACAATTATGAAATGTTTTTCTACAGCTATTTCGGTTTTAGAGAAGCAAGAAAAGTAACTTCTACAAAATTCTTTGAAGAAGTCTATTACTTCTTTAGATAATTAATAGCTAATCCTTCACATTCAGAAAAATTGTTCATTTTCTCAGGCACAAAAACTAACATAGCTATTATCCTTTCCAATATTTTGATTAAAGAACAAATCCTTTCTCTTGGAACTGAAAAAGTACCCCCTCTTTCAGCAACTCTTTTCATAGAACTATGGGAAAAGGGAGATTAAGCTTAACTTCCAGCTAATGAAAGGTATTACTTCAAGATATTTTATGGCAAAAAGGAATTGGACATTATGCTTTGTAAAAACACTAAAAGATGCACTTGGAGGGAATTTAAGATTCTATTAAAAACACGTATAAAACCAAATATAGCTGATTTTTGTGATTTAGGAAATATCTACGATTTCCCTAACTATGATAATTGATAATTGATTAAGTCTACCTAATTATTTAAACTCTAATAAATATACTAAAATTCTACATTTTTCAACAGTTTTAAATATTCATTTATAATCTATGTATTTATTCACATTAAGTTTTCCATCATATAAATCTTGAAAGGTCAACTTAATTCCATAAATTATCAATTTTTTACTTTATATTAGTTTTAGTTATTTGTAAAATAAATAAATTAAAATTTTTATTTCATTTTCTTACACTGAAAATTTCAAGTGATTTTATTGAATTTAAAATTAACTTTCAAAATGTAACATTTTATTTACTTAGTTCATTCACTTACAAAACTTACTATGTAAAATATTTTTTAAGACTAATATATTTAATTATGTTTTATAAAAATAAAAATTTTGTTCTCAGATTGATATTTTGAGAGACTATGTTCTATTGATTGTAGCTTTATTATACCACTGTTATTACAAAGTTAAAAAAAAATAAATTTTAATCAAATAAAAATATTTCTATTTTCATTTAGTAATTTACAAAATCATTAATGAAGATCTTACTAGTTTTAAATAAGTATTTCAAACAATATATAATAATTTAACTAATTTTTTTGCTTAAAATAGTTTTGATTTTAATCTTTATTTCCCAATTTGATCAATAGAATTGCAACTTTTAAAAAAAAAAAAATATTATGAAAAGAAGATAATATGAATGAATTAAAGAGTCAAAGTTTAGAGATTAGAGCATTGTGCTAAACCAGATCCTAATCCTGAGATGCCAATTTCACCAATCTAATTTTCACTTTTAACAAATTATTAAAATTATAAAATATTGAATAAAAAATATCAAAGAAAGAGAAAAATTTCTAATAGGTAAACATAAATAAGTTAGCTACTCATAAAATAAAGTCTTTATTTATTCAAAAAATAATTATTAATATTAAAACTCAATTTTACATAACATAAAGAGTCAAAGTTTAGAGATTAGAGCATTTTGCTAATTAAGATCCTAATTCTTATGCTCCCAATTCGCCAATATTATTTTAACTTTTAAAAAATTAAAAAATATAAAAAATAGAAGGATGAGATAAACAAAAAATTGTGAATAAAATTGGAAACAACAAATAAAATTAATGAATGAGCTAAAAAAATGTTAAGTAAACCCAACTAGTTTATTTTGTTAGCGTGAGGCTTATGAATTAAAGTATTTTTTTATTTAAAAATGTATAATTATTATTGAAAAAATATTTTTACTAGAAATCAAGAGTTAAATTTTAAAGATTAGAGCATTTTGCTAAACCAGATCCTAATCTTTATATACTGATCTAACTAATTTTATTTTCACTTTTAAAAATTATAAAATTAAAAAAATATAATAATACAATGAGACAATAATGAAATATTGAAAGTATCATAAAAAGATAAAAATATGTATTCAATTTTGAAAACAAAAAATAAGGCAAAAAAATTATCAAGTTAACCATAATAAATTAGTAGAGAAGCTAATAAATTAAAATATTTATCGATTCAAAAATGCATAATTAATATAAAAAACTATTTTTACTAGAAGTCAAGAGTCAAAGTTTAGAGATTAGAGCATTTTGCTAAGCTAGATCCTAATTCTTATGCTTTAGAGTCATTGATATTATGATCTCTGTTAAAAAAATTATAAAAATTAAAATTAATGAATGAATCTAAAAAACATTAAGTAAACAAACTCAAATTCGCCAATCTTCATTTACTCATAAATTTAAATATTTATTATTTCGAAAAATGAATGATTAATATAAAAACTTTTTTTTTTGCCTTAATAAAAGCCCACCTTTAGAGTTTATATTTCTTTAAAGAAGAATTAATAAAATTACCTCAAATCCACATCTAGGATTAAGAATGATGATAAATTAGAGCTATGAAACTTTTAATAAATAAATTTTTAATGATATATTAGCCTCTTAAAAATTTAGAATACATCAGTGAGATTTGTAAAATATTTTTATTAATATATTAACATTAATTTATCTTTTTTATTTTCTTCTAAATTAAATTGAATATGACTTAAATTAATTAATTATTATCAAAAAATTTAAGTGCCAACAAATAATAAATTTTAAAATTTCAATTAAATTATAAATTAGTAAGTAGTTCAGCTTATTTTTAATAAATCTAATTTTTGCAATTAAAACTTTATTGTTTAAATGAAATAATTCTTAAAACAATCAGCTCAATAATTGAATGAGATGATTGATTTTTCATAAATTCACTTTTCAGGTTATGAAAGTCCAATTTATTTTTCTAGTGTTTCAACTTAAGCTTTAAATGATGCTATCAAAAAATTCAACTTAAATAATTAGGAAAAATTTACAGATGATATTCAATAGTGCTTCTTATCTAACATCTCTGCTGGGCTCAAAACAAAAATACCTAAAATCCTATTTGAAGAAATCTATCTTAGCTGATAAATAAAACTCTAAAAGAGCTTTATCAATTTCTGCAAAAGGAAACTCTATTGTTATTGAAAAAATTGGGTAGATGCTTCATAATATCCACTTGAATAACACCTACAGCTTAGTAACCCTTCTTACTACATTCAATATTCAAAAAGAATTTATGCCAATCTTCAGATATAAGTACCCTAAAAAAAATAATATCTCTTCAGTTGTATATACAGGATTAGTTTCAGAAAAAAATACCAAAATTAAATCAGAAAAGTTTTACTTTAATGGCAAAGATGATAATTGCTTCAAAAAATAAATTTATAAGAATCCTGATGTAAATAAACCACTATCTGAACATGCAGAAATTATTGAGTTCAGAGTTCATATCATAAAAGATATTATTTAAGTTATGGATTACCCAAACTATGATTTGGTATACTCAATAGATAAAGTATAATTTTACTCAAATTAAAATTAAAAATTTGGTTTTGATTTTGAAAAAGATGAAAAAGTTGAGATAGTTCATTTTGATATTTTATATAATTTATGAATCAAATTTATTAATTATTTTCATTTTTTTATTTGTTTTTTTTATCTTCTCCAATTTAAGAAGCTATTAGACTTTTTAAATTATTTAACATAACATTTTCAAATTTACCATTCTTTTATTTTGTTTTTGTTTTGTATAGTAAAATATCATTCTATTTAAGTTTTTTTCCATTTTCCTTGAATTAAAAAAACCTTGAAATAATATATTTTGAGGTGATTTCATTTAAAAATATTTTATTTTGAAAAGTTATTTAATATCAATAAAAGCTAATTAATTATTCAGTAAAGATCATAGTTTGATGTTTATTATGTTTTGTCTTTTTTTCAGTAATGAATTGCATAAATTAAGGCAAGATTGATTATTTAATTATCAAGATTACTTGTTTCAAATTAGACAAAAATTTTTAGATAAGAAAAGAAATAATAATTTATTGGTTTTTTTTGGGTTTTAATATACTTTTAAATATAGTAATTTAACAAAATAAATTTATAGTTTTGAAATGATAGAATGAGTGATGTATGTCTATTTTTATTCAATAAATAATTGCCATTTAATTTCTTATAAACATCAAAAAAAAAAAGCTAGTTCAGTTTTCATGCAAGAAAGAGTTTATAGATCTAACTCAAAGATTAAGATCACTAATAGTACATAATAGGTTTTATGCTAATATTTCTTAATCAATTATTTTATAAAAAAATAACTCTTGAAAAAAGCAAATTATTATATTCATATCAAAAAGATATTTATGAGGAACAATTAAATAAATTCAAAGTCCGCTATTTTTGATAATAGCAAGCTTGGCACCTAGAATAAAATAAGGGATAACTCAGACTTTAAATAAAAGGACTCCCTCCTTGACTTTAGTGCTTATGAGGAAAATGGATTTGGAAATAAATTGAACAAAAAAAAAAGTTAACTCTCAAGTATGACTAAAATGAAGTCAAGAAACCTTCCTTAAGAAGAAGACATTTCTGAGCTAACTTCTCCCAAGACAAACAAGAGTTAGCCTATTCCAATGCAATCTAAAAAATAATAAATATCAAAAGCCTTCCTAGAAGATTTCAAAAAGTATATTGAGTATAGATAACAAAAAAAAACTTAGTAGAAATCTTAGATGTAGTCATTAGTTTTTAGTGATATAAGTGCTAAGAAGTCTACTAGTAATATACCTCTTAATTTAGGAAATACCACCAACAATAGCAATAATAATGCTAATAACAATAACAACAACAATAATAAAACAGAGTAAAATGATGTAGAAGATGCTATGAAGTAAGAATACTAAGCAAAAGTGCAAAAGCATAAAGATTAAACTAAAAAGATTATGCAAGAAATAAACAAAAAATTGAAAATATAAGCCAAAACCAAGCAAGAACGCTTTGAAGATCAAATGCAAGTGTTTAAAAATACAGATACATATATAGAAATAAAGCCATTTTTAGAGTAGCTTAATAAAGTGAATCACTAAAAGTATATTTAATAGATAGCTAGATATGAAAATAATATCAAATAAGCATAAGAATATTAATAAGAAGATGATTTGTTTAGAAACAGCAATTCTGAATTTTATTAATAATTATATACAAATACTCCAAAAAGAAATGAAGAGTTATCTATGAGAAGATTTGAAGATTTATTGACAAAAGCACAGTCTTACATACTTCGTTCTAATAATTTACAAACTTATAAATTCCTTTAAAATAGTATAATATAAAAATTAATGGAAGAGCTAGGATATTTTGATTAGAATACATTTTCATCTGACTAATAGTAAAAAGAAAATTTATCTGATAACTTAGAGTCAAGTTCATAGTAAAATGATTGGTTACCAAACAAAGATGCAAACTATTTAAGAAAATAATCAAAATATGCAGAAAAGGACTAGTAAAAAAGTAATTAAGCAAATGAATTACCTAAAATAAAACGTAAACCCAGCCTTCAAATAGGTGACCTGACCACTGATGATAATTAATTCTTCATTAATCTCAAAAATTATTTAAATAAAGCTTAAAAAGATATAAACCTTAAATTGGAATTAGAAACTGAGCTCAATACGTATGCTTAAGTAATCTAAGAAAACTAAAGAAAAATTGAAGAAGCAAAATAAGAACAAATTAAAAGATTCTTAGGAGGAAAGTTAAATCCTTAGCATCTTTTAGAAGGGGATAGAGATTTTTAACTCAAAGAGTATTATGATAGGTAAAAATCTATTATTTTCTAATTAATTATTAAGAGTAAATTTACTCTCGCCTTTTAATAAGTTTGATCTTTAATAGAATTAAATGCATAACCAATTCTTTATTCAAATAAATAACATCTAAGAAATAGCTATTCAGTTTCGAAGAATAAAAAAAAAATAAAGATAGAATTGATCAAATTAATAGAATTTTTAGTAATTATTTTTTATATTATTCATACAAAATTAGAAGATTTTATTTTATTCTTCAAAAATTAATAAGTAAAAATAATTTATAAAGGACATCAAAGCTAAAAAATGTTGATTTTAATTGAAACATCCAATAGAAATTTTCCATATTAATTTGAGATAGATAAAATAGAATTAAATAGATAATAATTAACTCCAAAGATATTAAATTTAATAAAGTGATAGAATAAATTGCAATAAAATTTTAAATTAATATAATAATTAGATGTTTTAGTTTATTTTGTAAGGTAGGATAAGTAAGCAAAGATTATTTTTAAACGATTTATCTAGTTAAAAAAATATTAAACATCCAAATAAAAATTTTACCCTATCAACTAATATCAATGAGAATGAGAGATAAACTAAAATAATTAAATTTCTTAGTGTATATTCAAAGATTTATAAAAAATTATTCTCATTTATATTTATTAAAGATTAAAAATGATTTAAATTTGTTTACTTATTGACTTATTTTAAATAAAATGAATAAATTTAGATTCCGTTTGAAGGCTGAATAGGTTAGAAGCACTTTACATAAGGTAAATTAATAGTTATTTTAGAAGAAATGGGCAAATGCTTAGATAAAAAGATAAATGTAGAGATAAAGAGAGAGGAATCAATTACTATCTCAATTCAAGCATAATAAAATTAATAGTGATGAATTACTGAATCCTTCTAAGAGAATGAATGAAAGATTGTTAAGAAAAAAAATGAATTAACATGGTAGTATGGGTGGAAGTGTGAGTAAAGTGTAATAAAGCCATAATTCAATAAATGATCTATCTGCTGATCAGTAAGATTTAAATACTAATGAAAGCTAAAGGTAGAAGAATACTGAATTTTAATCTAATGATGATTCAAATATTTATTTAACTGCTCCTGTTGAATACAACTCTTAATAGCCCCTCATTAAAAATACACCAAACTCAATGGGTTAAAGAATTAAAGAGTTTTCTCAAGATAGCAAATTAAAAGTAATTTAAGAAAAAATCAATAATAACAATAATAGCATACATTTACCATTAATTTATAGTTCTAAAAATTCTCAATCATCTCACATGCTATCACCTAATAAATTTAATTAGAATTCAAATGGATTACAAATATAAACTAATAACAAAAGCATATTTGATAAAAATAATAATACCAGTTTACCTATCTCAGTTATAGTGAATTAAAACTCAAAAAATAGCAATGGCCAAACTCCAACTTCTATTCTCAGTAAAAGAAATAGTGCATCTACTAATTTTAAATAAAATTAATAAGACAGCCCTTCTAAGAAAAAGAATTCTATTTTATTTTCATAAAAATCACCTTTATTCCAATAAATTCAAACAGAGGAAGAATAAAATAAAATAGAATAAATTATATAAGAAATAGATGAAGAACATAATGATTATATGATAGAAAAATTCAATATAAAAAATTAATTAGAATTAATTGGTTAAAGTTATGATAAGGAAATGTCTAAATACTAAAAGAATGACAATATAGATTCAATCAGAGGAATTTAATCTGATATTCCTTAGCATGAATACCATTCTGGACTTAAGCTAAATTAAAGATAAAGCAAAGCTAGTCGCTTTTGATTGAATTAAAATTCTATCTTATTATAATAATAAGTTAATTAAAATAAATTTAAATGTACCTTTTCTATCACTACTTATAATGTTTGTGGTATAATTTTTAGTTTTAGTTTTAGACAATAAATTAAAAGCAAGTTGTAAATCAAATTTACTTCAATTATTACCCATCTTAAAAATAAATCAATAAATAATTATTCACCTAAATTAATAAAAAACTTTTGATCTTATAAATAATGCAAAAGAAAAAATATACCTCCACATTATTAAAATTCACTATTTTTCTATTTAACTATAAATATTTAAATAGTAGTATTTTAAGTTCAAAAGATAATTTAATTAATAATGATCTATTTATTAAGCATTTAGAATTAAAATTTTTTAATATCATTGTAAAAACTAATTATTTTTAATTCTATTTTTATTATTAAAACCTTAAATGTTTGTCATCAAGATGAATTGCTAAAAAATTTGTTTTTTATTTTGTTAATTTAGAAATTATTGTATTAAGCAAATAATAATTTAAAATATCTAATTTCTTTTTAAAATAATTAATTTTTTCTTTAATTAATAAATACAAATTAATAAAATTTGGTTATGATAAAATAAAAACAAGTCTAAAATTTTTTTTAATCGCTTTAGAATCATAATTAAGTTGAAAAAAATTATTATGGCTAATTCTAAAAAAAATGTATGATAATCTTTATTTTAATTAAATAATGTTCTATCAATTCAGTCTGAAAGAAATAATTATTTCAATAAATATTGAAACACTATGATACTAAAGCTCAAGGTTCAAAGTTTAGAGATTAATACCTTTAGTTAGCCAGATCCCACTTGGCCAATAAGATTTTCACTTTAAAAAAAATATAAAAATAAATATTAAATAAAAAAAATATTTTTCCAGTAAGAAATGGATAAATTTCAATTAAATTAAAACAACAAATAAAAATTAATGAATGAAGTCTTCTCATGTAAAACAAATCTAAATTAATCAGTAGGATAAAAAATGAAGTTTTTTTTTTTTAAAGCTTATAATAAATTATGAAACTCTATTTTTACAAGAGTTAAAGTCTTAAGTCTATGTGAAGATTTAAGTAAGAAGTTAAATTTGAGCTAAGTATCTTTAAAGAAATTAATAATAAAATATTTTTCCATATCTATTAAAATTGAAGTACATCATTAAGCTCTGAAAAACATTTTATGCTCTATTTTAGCATGATTTTATTATTTAAGGTTTATTTTGATTATTAATATTTAAAATGAAAAATTTTTTATTTGTCAAATAAAATTTTGCAAACAATTCAAGTAAATTGAATTAACCTTACTTTTTCTAATAAAATATTTACATTTCGCAAAAATAAAAAAACTAAAAAATTAAATTTTAAAACATGCAAAATTTTTAAATCAGCTTTTTTACAAAAGTTATCAAAATCTATTTTAATCTGGTAAATTAAAAAATTACTCAAAAGCTTTCAATAATTTTTTAATAATAGACTAAAAATTGGCTAAAAATATTTTAAATATAATGTTAAAAATACAAAACTAATCAATACAGATAAAACAAATTTTATATTTGGATAATATTTTTGATTTATTTTTAGTTCTATAATTAAATTGAAATTAATTCTTCATGACAAAATGTATGATTTTATTAGACTATTTGAAAATAAGTAATATCTGACCTTTCATTTGTAAACAATAATTATTTCAATATTCTGATAATAATTTAATTAGTCTTTTTGATTTTACTAGTTTTGATCTTAATCCTGCATTACTACTAATATTATTCATACTTTAAAAAAAATTTGAAAAAATAAATATTTAATAGAATGAGAAAAGAATCAAATTTGAAAAAAATATTAAAAATAAATGAATAGATGAATGAATGAGTCAAAAAAAACTAGTCAGTCACTTCTTAGGTAAATCTTTATTTATTGAAAAATGCATAATAAATATTTAAACAATATTTTTTTACTTGAGGTAAAGAGTCAAAATTTAGAGTTTAGAACATTTTGCTAAATCATTTACTAATCCTTATGCACCAATCTCACCAATACTATTGTAACTTTTAAAAAATAATAAAAAATAAGTATTGAATAAATGAATATTTTAGAAATAAGAAAAACAATTAAATCTGAAAATAGACAAAAAATAATATTAGTTTTCCAAATAAATATCAAAGTCTATGTTTATTCAAAAATCTCTAACTAATATTTCAACATTATATACATTAGCTTAAGCTTCAAAAATTAGAGATTTATGCATTTTGCTAAGCTTGATCCTAATCCTTATGCACCCTTTTCACCAACTTTACTGTTACTTTAAACAATTATAAAAATAAATATTGAAAAAAAAATTTTTAAGAATGAAAACAGAAAAATCTCAATCAAATATGAAAAAAAAGATTTAGAAATGAGTCAAACCATTATTAAGTAAACCAGCCTAAATTTTTATTAAGTGGCTCAAAAGATAAAGTTTATGTTTATTGAAAAATATTTTTACCATAGGTCAAGAGCTAAAGTTTTGAGATTAGAGCATTTTGCTAAACCAGATCCTAACCCTTATGACCCCATTTGACCAACATTATTGTCTCTTTTTAAAGTTAAAAATTTAATTAAGAATCAGCAAAACTTTAAAAGAATGAGAAAAACAGAAAAATGTATTAAATAGAAAAAAATTAACGAATAAGGCAAAAAAAAATATCAAATAACTTAAATAACTCAATCTTTCATAAGATAATTTTTTTTTAATAGTGCAGAATTAAAATTTAAAAACTAACTATTTTTACTTGAGATTAAGAGTCAAAATTTAGAGATTAGAGAATTTTCCTAACTCAGATCCTAATCCTTATGAACCCATTTCACCAATTTTACATTTGCTTTTATCAATAATAAAAATAAATATTTATTAAATAAATATTAAAAAGAATAATAAACATAAAATTTGAATTATTACTGAAAAAAAAAAGAGTAATGAATGAGTTTAATATAAATTAGTCAGTTGATTTTTGCATAAATTTTTTGTAAATTAAAAAAGGAGAAATAAATGTTATAAAACTATATTTACTTGAGGCTAAGAGTCAAAGTTTAGAGATTAGAACATTATGCTAAGCCAGATCCTAATCCTTGTGGTCCCATTTCACCAATATTACAGTTACTTTAAACAATTATAATAATAAATGTTGAATAAAAAAATATTTAAAAGAATGAGAGAAATATTTTTTTGAACTAAAAACAGGGAGGGGGAGCTTCAATGGTTATAAAAATCCAACCATTTTAAATACCAATAACATCAATTAGAATTTATCATTTTTTTACCTACCAACCTAACTAACCCTCCCACTAAAAACAATAAATAAGAAAAAAAAATTTTAAATAAACAATCAAAATTAGAAAGCTGCTCATTCATTATTATTAGAATATGAATATTTAAAATTTAAAGAATATTTTTACTTGATTTATAGAGTCAAAGTTTAGAGATTAGAGCATTTTGCCAAACCAGACCCTAATCCTTATGCACCAATTTCACCAAAATTATTATAACTTTTATAGATTGTAAAAATAAATGTCGAATTTAGAAATATTTAAAAGATTGAAAAAAATAAAATGTTTATTCAAAAAATTAATAATTAATATTGAAAAACTATGTTTACTCTAGGTTAAGATCCAAAGCTTTGAGGTTGGAGCATTTTGATAAGCCATACCCTAATCCTTAAACACCGATTTCACGAATATTATTGCTACTTTAAAAAATAAAAAAAATATTTTGAGAATGAGAAAAAAGTTAAAATTTGAATTAAATCAGATATCGTATTTAAAAATTAACAAATGAGGCTAAATTTCATATTAATAAGCCCCAATTAATTAGTAGCTATTAAGATAAAGTCTATCTTTATAAACTCTAATTCATATTGAAAGCTTTTTTTACCTTAGGTCTAGAATCAAATTTTAGAGATTCGAGCACATTTCTAAGCCAGATCCTAATCCTGATGCCCCCATTTCACCAAAATTACAGCTGCTTTAAAAATTATAATAAGAAAAATTGAATAAAGATGTATTTATTTATAAAAATGAGATAAACATTAAAATTTGAATTAAAAAAATTAATGAATGAGTCTAATAAAAGTTAAAGAGAAGAACCAAAATTAGTCTACCCTCATAAATTAAAGCCTTTATTAATTCAAAAAATGCATAATTTTTATCAAAATACTATTTTACTAGAGATAAATAGCTAACATTTAAAGATTAGAGCATTTTGCTAACTCAGATCCTAATCCTTATGCCCCAATTTTACCAATTGAATTATACCTGTTAATTAATTAAAAAATAATTATTGATTTTATAAATATTTCTAAAAATCAGATAAACGTAATATTAGGAATATAGAATGAAATCGGCAAAGAATAATTAAAAAATGAGTCAAAAAAATATCAAGTAATCCACATAATAAGTTCATACATTAAAGTTTTTGTTTATAAAAAAATTCATAATAAATAGTTAAAAAATATTTTTACATGAGGTGAAGAGTCAAAGTTTAGAGATTAGAACATTTTGCTAACTCAGATCCTAATCCCTATGCACCCATATCACCAATATCATTATATCTGTTAAAAAATTAAAAAAATAAATATTGAATAAAAATATAAGATATAAAAAGTAAATTAATCATAAAAGAACAAAAAATTAATGAAATAACTAAACAATTATTAAGTAAACTAACCTAAATTCACTCATATTATAAAGTTTTTTTTATTCAAAAATGCATAAATAATATTGAGATAATATTTTACCTGAGATCAAGAATCAAAGTTTAGAGATTATTGCATTTTGATAAGCCAGATCCTAATTCTTATGCCCCTTTTTCATCAATACCATTATGTCTTTTATGAATTATAAAAATGAATATTAGATAGCAAAATATTTAATATATTTAGAATGAGGTAAAATTTAATATCTTAAAACAACAAAAAATAATGAATAAGCCAAACAGATGTCAACTAGACCAACTCAAATTTGTCAGTTATTCATATAATAAAGTTTTTGTTTATTCAAAAATGGGGAATTAATATTGAAACGAATTTTTTACATTAGATTAAGAGTCAAAGCTTAAAGATTAGAGCATTTTGCTAAGCCAGATGCTAATCCTTACACACCCATTTACCCAATATTATTATTACTTTTAAAAAATGATAAAAATAAATATTTTAAAAGAATGGAAAAAAAATAAAATTTTGAATTAAATCTTGAAGAAAATATAAAAAATTAATGAATGAAGTAAACAAAAAGAGGATCAAGTAGACCAACTAAGTTAGTTTACCACTCAAAATATTAAATTTTTGTTTATTCAATAATGGATTATTGAAAGAATATTTTTACTCTAATTTAAGAGTCAAAGTTGAGAGATTAGAACATTGTGATAAACCAGATCCTAATCCTGAAGCCCCCATTTACCCAATATTATTCTTGCTATTAAAAATTAAATATAGAATAAAAAAGCCTTTAAGATAATGAGAATAATATCAAAATTATTATTAAAATTACTATAAAAATTAATGAATTTATAAAAAAATATTAAGTAGCCATTTAGTAGCTCATAAATTAAAAACTCTCTTAATTGATAAATGAATAATTAATCTTGAAACACTAATTTTACTCAAGATCAAGAGTCAAGTTTTATAGATTTTAGGATTTTGCTAAACCAGATCCTAATCCCTTTGCACCAATTTCAATATTATTTTCACTTTAAAAAATTATAAATTTTGAAGAATGTGTAAACAAAAAATTTCATTCAAAAATATATCTCTAAGATTAAAACACTAGTTTTACACAAGCTAAAGAGTCAAAGTTTAGAGATTAGAGCATTTTGCTAACTCATATCCTAATTTTGATGCACCCATTTCACCAACAGTATTTGCACTTTTAAAGATATATCAAAATAAGCTTAGATAAAAATATTTAAAAGATTGAGAAAAGCATAATAATAAATTAAATCTGAAAATAACAAATAAAAATTAATGAATGAGCCAAAAAAATATCAGCTAAAAATTGGTCATTTGCATAAATTAAGTTTTTGTTTATTTAAAAATCCAGAATTAATATTGTAGATATATTTTACTCTAGAATTAGAGTCAAATTTTTGAGATTAGAGCATTTTGCTAACTCAGATCCTAATCCTTAAGCTCCTGTTTCACCAATATTATTATATCTTTTAACAATATTAAATATAGAAAATGAATATCTTTATTGAATGATTATTTTTACATTAGTGAAAGAGTTAATGTTTAGAGTTTAGAGCATTGAGCTAAGCCAGACCCTAATCCTTATGCACACATTTCACCATATTTATTTTCACTTTTAATTAAAAATTATAATTACTGTTGAAACAACATAATTTTTACTGGAGGAAAAGATCCAAATTTTATAGATTAGAGCATTTTGCTAACTCAGATCCTAATCCTTGATAACCTACTTCATCAATCTTTTTTTAGCTATTAAAAAATTATAAAAACGAATATTAAATGAAGAAATATTTAAAAGAAAATCTTTAGAATTAAGTTAAATCTAAAAACTACATTCAAAATTAATTAATAATTATATCAATTTGACCAACCTAAATTATTTTGTCACTCTTAATTTAAAGATTTGGATTATTCAAAAAAGCATAATACATTTTGAAACTCTAAGGTTTCCAGTAAAACTAAAGTTTTTTATTATTTAAAGATAAATTAATAATATTATTACCCTCTGAAGTCAATATGAAGATTTAAGTATGAAGTTAAGTCAGAGCTTAGTAACTTTTAATTGATAAAAATTCAAATATATTTATATCTCATAAGAAATTGAAGTACATCACTGAGCTTGGTAAAACGTTTCATATTTAATATTAAAATTGATTTATTTTTTTTAATTTGTTTGAATTTGAATAATTAATATTTAAATGAAAAATTTGAAAACAAAATTTTAGAAAAACAAATTTATATCTCTTTATACAAAGGGAAAAATTGTGATTGGGATGCAATTAAAAAATAAATGGTTAATTAATTCTCAGTTTTTATTTTAAATTTTACAAAAAAAATAAAAAATTTAATTTAATAGATAAAAAATCTAATTACAACAAATAAATAAGTTTTAATATCTATAATACATTTTATAAATAAATTTAAATTTAATCAATGAAAATGTGTGATAATCATAAGATTATTAAAAAAATAAGTAATTTCTGCTTTTTCATTAAAAATAATCATTCTTTCATCAATATTATGATAATTCAACTAACCTTTTGGCTTTTAAAATCTTTGATCTTAATCCTTATTCACCAATTTCAATATTACGCTCGCTTTTAAAAAATTTTATAATAAATAATTCTCAGACTCATAAAAATAAAAAAATTGAATAAAATCGAATAACTTTAAATAAAAATTAATGAATGAACAAAACAAAATTATTTAAATAACTCAAATTAGTCAGTCAATCAGCTATTCACTCATTAAAAAATTTAAATACTATTTTTACTAAAATTCAAGAGTCAAAGTTTAGAGATTAGGGCATATTGCTAAGCTATATCCTAATCCTTATGCTCCTATTTCACTAATATTGTTATAACTTTTAAATAATGATAAAAAGAAATATTGAATATAGAAATATTTAAACTAAAGAGAAAAATATAAAAAACAAAGAAAAATGAAATGAATAACCCAAAAAAATATAAAGTAATCTAGCCCAAGTTAGCTAGCTAGTAGCTCAGAAATTAAAGTATCTATTTATTGATTAAAAAATAGATAGTTAATATTGAAACATTATTTTTACTGGAGGAAAAGAGCCAAAGTTTAGAGTTTAGAGCATTTTGCTAATCCAGATCCTAATCCTTATGCCCCCATTTCACCAATATTATTGAAACTTTTAAAAAACGATAAAAAAATATTGAAGAAAGAAACATTTAAAAGAGTGAGAAAAACATAAAAATTTGAATTAAATCAAATAAATAAAAATTATTGAATGAACCAAAAAATATCAAATAAATTAGTCAATCTGTAAGTCCTCACATATTAAACTCTTTTATTTATTTAATCTTTCATTAAAAAATGCATATTTAACACTATTTTTACCTTAGATAAAGATTCAAAGTTTAGAGTTTAGAGCATTTTGCTAAGCCAGATCCTAATCCTTATGCACCCGAATGGCCAATATAATTATATCTTTTAAAGAATTATAAAAATAAATATTTAAAAGAATGATAAAAATATATAAATTAGAATTATATCAGAAACAACAAATAAAAATGAATGAATGAACCAGCAAAACAAATATAAATGAAGCCAATACAAAATATTCAGTCTCTTTATTTATTTATTCATTATATAGCATAATTAATATAGAAAAACTATTTTTACTCAAGGACTATAAACAATGTTTAGAGATTAAAGCATTTTCCTAAGCCAGTTCCTAATCCATATGCACCAAATTCACCAATATTATTGCTACTTTTAATAAATGATTAAAAGGAATTTTTAATAAAGAAATATTTAAAAGTTTGTTTGTTGGTCAGTTGCTCATTAAAAAATGCATAATTAATATTGGAATGCTATTTTTACCTGAGGTAAAGATTCAAATTTTAGAGATTCGTGCATTTTTCAAGCTAAGATCCTAATCCTAATGCTCCTATATCATTGATATTTTTCTAACTTTGATAAAATTAAAAAAATAAATATTGAATAAAGAAATTTGTAAAAGAATGAGAAAACATAAAAGTTTGTATTAAATCAACCTTAAATAGTTTGTTCATAAAAGTTATTATTTATTATCAAATGAGTAATTAATATTAAAACACTATTTTTACATGGTTTTCAGAGTCAAGAATTAGAGTATCATATAATTTTTTTAAATTAATAATTTTACCTTAAATTAATATGAAGATATTTATAAGAAGTTAAATTAGATCCTTGTAACTTTAAATATATAAAAATTAAAATATATTTTTATATCTAAAGAAATTGAAGTACATCACTAAGATCAGTAAAATATTTAAAATTTTTTATCATCATTTTTTTCTTTAATATATTAAATATTAAATTTATTTTTATGGAAAATTAGATTAACTATTTCAAACAAAATTTGCAAAATAAAAAACAAATTGATCTCATTGTTACTAGTTAAATTTAGATATGGTATCCTCCTTTAAGATTCCCCCCTTAAAAAGCTTGAAAATTGGTCTTAAAGAAAGACAAAGGAGTGTTTTTTTAAAAAAATAATTTATTTTTTTGAGGTTCTTATATTTTAGAATTCACAGTATTAGATAGATAATTAATTTAATTTAATTTTAATTTTGTGGAAAAAGTAAATTTCAATAATAAAAAAGATTTGATAAAATTTATTTATGATAAATAATAAAGAAGTATTAAATTATTCTTATTAGAAAAACAAAAAAATTTACTCAGGATGGGACTCGAACCCACAACCACCGGTTGATAAGACCGTTGCTCTAACCATTGAGCTACCCGAGCTTGTGAAATTTTATTAGTAAAAAAATAGAAGGTTTTATTAAAAGATAATAGCATACAGAATTTAAAAAATGAATAAGAAGATTTAAAATAATGCATTTAAATTGAACTAAAAGGTTAAGAAAATTATATGAATTATTAAATTTACATAAAATAAGCAAAATTTACCCCATCTCTTCCTTTTCCATTAATTTATTTGAAATATAATATTTAAGGAAAAAATATCAAACACTTAAAAAAATTTGCTTCAATTGCTTTTAATTTTAAAAGAATAGTGGAGACTAATTATTAATATTAATTTGTAAAATTTAATTAAAGTGTATGTATGATATTTATTTAATGGGATAACCATAGGCTTCCTGTTAATCAGGTTGTTGCTTTAATCATTAAGCTAAATTAAAATAAAAATATACAAAAAAGGTAAGGTTTTTAAATGATTAAATTAAACTTTTGAAAAAAAAATAAAATTAGAGAATAGGGAGTTTAGAGAATGAATAAAAATAAAATTATAACAAAAGAAAAGAGTATATAAAAATAAGAACATCAGATTTTATATATAGTTTTAACGAAAATACATATTAATTTGTTAATTAATTAATTTGCTTTTATTTTATAGTATATGTATCAATGTATTTATGCAAGTATGCATGTAGGTATGTATGTATTTATGATGAGCCAAAAAGTTTATAAAAATCAACTTATTTCCTTTTTTTTAATCCAAAATGATGACTAAGAAAGGCCAACCTTCAGAGTATATGGAAATTTAAAAAACAGTGGATAAGTTGTATCTATCATGATTATTTACTTTACTTTCATTCTTCTTATTACTTGTTAATTAATGAAGCTTCGATGGATCCAGTGTTGGCAAGAGCTCCAGTTTGGAAGATGTTAACAACATTTCTATCATTTAAGCTTGCAGAAAGTGATTAGTCTTAGATGTTAGAATATCCAAAATTCATAGTTTATTGTTTGGGATCTAAAGTATGTTGGTTGGGTTAGCTGACAAAGCTTTTTTGTAATTATTCTGATTGGACAACTCTATTTTCTAAGTTAGTCATATATTAGAACATGGTATCTAATCTGCTATAAATTTATTGCATACTTGCAGCAATGGCTTCAGTCATGATCTTTTTTTAAAATTATAAATTAAAAAAATAAAATACAATGATAAGAATAGTTTTACATTTTCATCTTCAACTTTAGGGACGAAGTTTTAAGGATAAGTTGCAGTTCCATTAACATTCAATTTAGGTTATTAGGAAAATTATGATTAAATGTTTGATTATTAAAATTCAGAGGAAGGATGGAAAGCAATAACATTTTTGTTAGAAGCAATAGAATCATTCTGAGACTTATTTGGATTAATAGGGTTGCTGTTATTATGAGAATGAGCTGATTGATGTAAATTGAATTGATTTCCTACAATTTCAAGTCCAGCATGTAATTAATTTTCAGAAATATGGAGCTATTACTACTATTAAGAGAATGTAGGAGAATTTGATTATTTATTATCAACAAATCTTCCATTATTTAATTCCTCATCTCCTCTGTGATTGAAAGTATCTTACAATTATTAAGGAGGAATTATAGAAATTGTTTTTTTGCTAGGAGAAAGAGAAGCAGTTTTATTTGTTTTGAAAAGAGTCTAAGTATATAATCCACCACTACTATATTCAACTTCATTTTATCTAACTGTAGATCTTTAAACCTATTCAATATCTTTAAAAAATTTTATTAAAATTTGTATTTAATAGGATGTATTTATTTCATCTCTAAATTATTAAAATCATATCTTTTTTGATTAAATCATGCCATTAAAACAAATGAGTAACTCTAGTTTTAATGTCATAGATTTAGTACTTTGATACTTTATAATAATAGATTAATAAAAATATGTATGATTTATTTACTTTGTATATTTTGATCAAAGTTGGTCTTCCAAACCATGCAAAGATTCTGAGAACCTCCAGTAGCGAAGTAGTCACCAGATTGGTTGAATGATACGGTAGTGACATCTTTATCATTTGAATAAAGAGTATAAATTTATCTTCCTTAACGGAGATCCCAAATTTTAATTTTAGAGTCAGAACCTGCAGAGGCAAGGAAATAACCAGTTGGATGAATAGAGATGCTATTGACTTAAGAGTCATGAGCATTGTAATGTTAAATTAATTTATTAGAACGGATATCAGTGATCTTAATTTTGTGATCAAAAGAGGAAGAAATCAAGCAAGTACCATCGGGATGGAAAAGAACTTGACTAACAGTGTCCATATGATCACTATAACTGTTAATTTAACTTATTTTTACAGCATCATCAGAGGTACTATACTTGCTAACTATCTTTTAGAAATTCAAATCCCATAACATAACTGTTTTATCATCTGAAGCAGATGCAACTAATCTCATATCAGGTGAAATTACACCAGAGCGAACCCAGTTCTTGTGTCCAGCAAAAGAGCACATAAATTTCTTATCCTACAATCTCCATAATTTTAATGTCTTATCATCAGATGAAGAAAGCAAGTAGCCACCATCTGTAGAAAAAGACATACTTCTAATTGCACCACAGTGAGCCTTTATAGTAGAGCACTTAGATTATCTATATTATTAACAAATTTTTTTATTTTAAATTCTTCTTAGGCTTAGAAAAATGTTTATTTTTTTAATTCTAAATACAATAATGATTTTCATAAAAAAATGGAAATTTTATTTGCGAATTCATTCAAAAATGATTTAATAAGAAACAAGATCACAATATTTTTTATTAAAATTATAATGATCATACTTCATTATTAAAAACCATAATCAGTGATATCTTTTTAGCTATGGCCTATTAAGTTTATTGATAATTAAATTATGTTTGAAATGTTTTCATTTTGTATTTGACTCTTAAATATTTTAAATTATATTTTTAATGGCAATAAACTCCCTTTAAAAAACTAAGAATTGATGGTAGTTTAGAACACTTATGAATAATTTTAGGAAAGCTTTAAAATATTTACATTAGCTTTGCTTTGTATCTTATTTATTTTTTCAATGTTAATTAATAAGTATTTTAACTACTCCAGTTTGAAATAAATAAATAAATTTGGTATATTGACCAAATAAATTTAAAATTTATCAGTACTTTTATTTGTTTGTTTGATTGCTTGCTTATTTATTGTCAAAGCAATTAATAATAAAAATTCAAATCTTTTTTTGGGGTTGTTGGTTTGTTTTTTAACTTATTGATTTGATTTGCTTTTAGATTTTCAGTTTAGCATTATTTTATTTTAAAAATAAAATTTAAAATAAACCAATCAACATAAAGCAAACGTTTTTAATTTAACAATCATTTTTATTATAAATTGGTGAAGGAGGTTTGATATTTGCTTAGAGCTTTTGTTAATGTTTGTGTATTTTATCTTTTAAAAAAATTGCTTTAAAATTTGATTGAAGTTATATATTTTTATTGATAGCATTATTATTAATTTTGAATTTATTTAACTGAATTATTCTATAATCCTTCAAAAAACTAAATATATTAATTACACTGTGTTCTACCAAAGACGGATTTATCTGTCTTAGCCACAACTTGCAATTGTCTCTCCATCGGGACTGTATTTAACGCAATAAACAGGTCCTTTATGTCCTACAAATTTAAAAGGTCTTTGCTATGGCTTAAAATTCCAAACATAAACAATAGAGTCTTTAGAGGATGAAGCAACTTGACGCCTAATTAAAATAAAAAACAATTAATAAATAAATCTCTAAAAACATTTAAAAGAGAATTAACAGCAAAAAATAATTTTATAAGCTATTTTGTCAATTAAAATGCTTGCTAGCTAATAAATTACATCTTGGGATCAAAATCTACAGAAGTGATGATATCTTCATGACCTCTGAATGATCTAGATAAAGCTGGATCATGAGTTGTTTATTATTCTGTTATTTTGCCTGAAGCGTTATTGCCAAGTTTAGTTTGAGTTTATCTTTGAGATGCTGCTGATGATGTAATAGTAGTTTTCTTCATTTCTATGTTATTTTTAATTTAATATTTCTATGTAATTGTTTGTTTGATTATATCTCTCTCTATCTATTTATTTGTTTATTTATTTACAAAGTCTTTAATACTTGATTAAAATTCTTTTGCTTTTATTTATTTTCTTCAGAATTTAAATTCAATAATTAATTATTATTCAAAGCATCCAATTCTAATTGAAAATATATCTTGAATTCAATCGCATAATATCAATATCTATCTATATATCAAAGTATCTGCTATCATTCATCCTAACAAATCATTCTAAATATTCATATTCCTCCTCAAATTTAAAGAAAATTTTCAAATTTATTTTCATGATCGCATAAAAGCTGCTATCTAAATCTCTTTGCACTCTCTTCATTATCATTTATAAGCTCAATCAATTCTTAAAAATCAAATTTGATTATTTTTTCAATTATCTAACTTTCTCTTAACACAGCAAATACTATTTCAATTTATATATTTATTTCATTAATCAATTCATTCCTTAATATTTATATATTAACTCTTGTCACTCATTTTAAATAAACTAATTTTATTATGATTTTATAAAAATTCAAATTTTTCATGCAAATATCTCTCTTTTTCTAAATAATTAAAAATATTCAATAACAACTACATTATTTTTTTTTCAGCTTTTAAAAAAATTTTTAAAATTAAAAAATCAGAATCTTGGTATTTGTGAAAAGTAATCAATCAAAATATTTTAATAAAAAATCACTTTATCTTGTAATGCTAAATTTAAAAATCAAAATTAAAAAGTTAAATCTCCCAATTCATGAAAATAATCTTCAAAAATATTTTAAAATAAACAATAAAAAACTAATTTAACTTTTAATACAAATACCTCTTTTTCTAACTTATTTAAAATATTTAATAATAACTACCTTATTTTTTTTCTGTTTTAAAAAGATTATTAAAATTAAAAAATCAAAAATTCTTGAAAAAAACACACCAAAAATATTTTAAAAAAGAACAAAAATTGATTCAAATCTTTTTTTAGAATTATTTTTCTTTTGAGAACTAATTGATTTGATAAATAAATAAATAATAAAAGAACTGAGAAGATTTAAATATAATAAATTAATTAAATGATTGATGAAGCTTAGTTTTTAATATTTATTATATCAGACAAATACAATTAAGATAAAAAAGTGTTTTATTTGTTTACATAATAAATATAAAACTAAAATTTGTTTATTGATTTCATAAAAATAGATTCATGGATTTATTTATTTGATTCCTCAATTCTTCTTAACATATTCAGAAGGACCAAGCATTTATTCAGGCTTAACCCATTGCTTGAATTATTCTTCAGTGAGGAAACCGAGTTCAAGACCAGATTGTAATAAAGTGAGGTTCTTCTTGTGGGCATTCTTGGCAATCTTAGCAGCCTTTTCGTAACCAATGTAAGGGTTAAGAGCGGTAACAAGCATGAGAGATTGTTACATAAGGTGGTCAATTCTCTTGGTGTCAGCCTTAATACCAACAACACAGTTCTTGGTGAAAGATAAGGAACCTTCTCCCAATAATCTGACAGAGTGGATGATGTTTCTGATGATCATAGGTCTGAAGACATTCAATTCAAAGTGGCCATTAGATCCACCAACAGAGACAGCAACGTGGTTACCAATAACTTGAGCACAGCACATAGTCAAAGATTCACATTGAGTGGGGTTGACCTTACCAGGCATGATAGAGCTACCAGGTTCGTTTTCAGGTAATAATAATTCACCCAAACCAGATCTAGGACCAGAACCCAAGAATCTGATATCGTTAGCGATCTATTTATTTATTATTTTAAATAAATTTCTTTCATTCAAAAAAACCTTTTAATTAATATTTTTCTAATTATTACCTTCATAAGAGCACATGCAGTGGTGTTAAGAGCACCAGAGAATTCAACGAGAGCATCATTACATTGTAAAGCTTCAAATTTGTTGGGAGCAGTGGTGAATTTGAAACCAGTTTCTCTGCTAACTTCTTCAGCAATAGCTTCAGCAAAACCCTATTTAATTTAAAGAATAAATTAAACTTGTTGAATTAAAATCTTCAAATTTCAAATTAATTCATAAAAAAAATTTTAATTTATGTAAAACATCTCATTTTTTTTATTTATTCACTAAATGTGCTTATTTGCAATAGAATTTTGTTTGTCGAAAAAAATATTTAATCTAGCTTATAAAAAAAGAAAAAATTGATTGAGAAAAAGGAAATTTCCGAAGAAGATTTATGAAATTGATAGATTGTTCTATGTTCTTTTAAATAAACTAGCTAATTAATTTATTGTTTATTGGTCGTTTTCTATTAATTTTTTTCTATCAAGGAATAAGCTATAAGAAATTGCTAAAAATATCTTTTTTTAAAGGAAGAGTTGAATGGTAAATAATTACGGTGTAGGTGTTGAGACCAGTACCGACAGCAGTACCACCTTGAGCGAGTTCAGAGATTTCGGGTAACTTAGATTCGATTCTGTGAATAGCGTTTCTAATTTAGGTAACATATCCAGAGAATTCTTGACCAAGGGTGAGGGGAGTAGCATCTTAAGTGTGGGTACGACCAATCTTAATGATGTGCTTGAATTCTTCTTGCTTATCTTCAAGGGCCTTTAAGAGAGCTCTCAAACCAGGGAGTAAGGTTTTGTGAACTTCCATAACAGCAGCAATATGCATAACTGAGGGGAAAGTATCGTTGGAAGATTAGGACATGTTAACGTGATCATTGGGATGAACAGCCTTGGAGAAAGGTTGACCTAAGATTTCCATAGCTCTGTTAGCAATAACTTCGTTGGCGTTCATGTTGCTTTGAGTACCAGAACCAGTTTACCAGATAACCAAAGGGAATTAATCATCCCACTTACCTATTTTAAAATTAAATTGATATAAACACCATTCAATCTCAAAAAATCAACAATAAAAATGCAGTTAAAATTTAATTTCATCTTTAAAGCTATTTAAGTAAACTCAATTTCCATTTGATTCTTTTATTGGCTTATCATTTTTTGCATTACCTTAAAATAGATGCAATTTTAAGTCAATCAATGTTAATGTTTATTCATGATTTATTGATTGATGAAATGGTAAAGAAGTGTTTTGCATTTATATGATATGATGACTAGCTCTAAGTATTTTTAACTGCCCTTATTTTAATATTTAGTAATCAATTACCTTTAATAACTTCGTCAGCAGCTTCCATGATAGCACTTGCCTTCTTAACGTCAAGAGCATATCTTTGGTTGACCTTAGCAGCACTCTTCTTGAGGATACCAAAAGCCTTGATGACGGATTTAGGCATCTTATCAACATCCTAGCAGATTTCGAAGTTTTGGATAGATCTTTAGGTTTAAGCACCCCATAACTTTTCAGAAGGAACCTTAACTTCACCAAAAGTATCGTGTTCAATTCTGAAATTCTAAATTTTATAAAGGAGACATTTAATAAATGAATAACCCCAAAACGTGTAAATTAGTAGAAAAGTTAGAGCTGGTTTAAGATACTCATAGATTAAAACACTCCATTCAAATCTATGAGCATCTATTAAATCCCTAATTTCTCTTATATTTAAATAAATATTTTACAGCAGAAAAGCTGTAACGAGGAACTAATAACTTAGAAACAGTCTTGAGACTCTTTGAAAGCATTTTAATCAACCTAAATTTTTTGTTTGTTTATTTGTTTATTTATTTTATTGTTTAGATATTTAAATGATTTATAATTTTTTATTAAGCCCATTTAAATAATAAAAAGATACAAATGATAAAACAAAAAAAAACAAACAATTAATGTTTCATGTATATCTTATCATCTTTGTTTATTTGTTAGAAATATCTTCATTGACTTTATAATGAATTTATTATCTTTCTTCCGAATTCTAAATTAATACTTGCATCAGGTTTTCATCATTCTTTTACATTTCTTATCTTATATGACGAATTCATTTCCTAACACCACCTCAATAATTTACAAATCAATAGGTACTCAAAATAATTGTCATTTTTTCTATTTATATAACAATTTTATGATTATCATTCAATTCTTCAATTAATATATCATTTCACATTTATTCAAAAGATTGTAAAAATACCTGTTTAACCAACATAATCTTTTATGTCATTTTTAACTAGTTAATTGTCTCACTTACTCATTTAATGCTGAAATAATAAAATAGAAACTGATAAAAAGAAAATATGTAATATTTATATATTACATACTAATAGAGATACTTTAGAAGAAACTAATTTTATGCAATCTTGTAAAACTTAAAATCTTAATGAAGATATTGTATTAATGCATTCTAGAATTTAATGCTATTGAATTTTTAATTCAAAGCAAATGTCATAAATTTCAATACTTCAAAATAAAAAGTAAAGAGGAATAATAATAAAGTAGAACTCAACAATTTTTTTTATTTTCATAAATAATTAAAAATTAAATGAAATAAATACTCATATTCAGAACAAAAAATATTGAATATTTCTTTTTTTATTTAAAATATTTTGAATTTAAAATTAAAACTTTTGAAAAAGTCTATGGACACTGGATGGAGGCTATTTATTTACTTTATTTGGAAAACCAAATAATAATCTTTCAATAATACTTCAATTATTTAATTATTCTTTCTGTAAATTTCTTAAATGTAAATAGTTTTTAAAATTATCTTCATTTATTTGTTAATTCATTAATTTATTTTTTAAACCTGTATTGTAATTTTAATAATTAAGTTTAATCGTAAAAGAGAATATGTCAAAGATAATTTGATTTTGATTTTTATAAAAGAAGTTAAGCAATATAAAAATTCATTTTAAGCAAAAAAAAGAGCTGATATTTATTATTAATTAGAATTAAAAAATAATGAAAACAGTTAATTAAAAAAAAGCTTTGAAAATAAAGTAATTGAATAAATTATATTTTTATATACACTCCAATCAAGATTATTTATTTTTTATTTTGATGGATGGATATGCAATATTGACAGTAAATTTGGTTGGTTGATTGGATATCAAATAAGTATTTATTGCTAATATTTCTAATAAATTAATAAATTGCACATTATCAGCAGAAAATTAATTATTTATTTATTGATTTGTAATGAATGTATTGAAACACATTAAAATTATTGAAATAAAAATACAAAGAGATTTTGCAAAAGCAATTAATTAGTTTATATTTAATATCAAATACTAATATAAAAGGAAATACTACAAACATATTTTTAACTTATTATTCAAGTTCTGTTTTAGTAAAATTCTAAATGAGTGCGGTCTACAATAAATCAAGGGTAAAATAGCTCTTTTTTACTATTAAATACAAAAATACTTCTTATTTATGATTTTAGATCTAAAATGGTAGAAAATGAATGTTTATTATTTAATAACAGGTTGAACCTTTAACTCCTCGCAAAAATCACAAAAAGAGATTAAGTCCCTACATGTACTTAATACATGATAATATTAGAAAATAAGATTTAGTTAGTTAATATGAAAGCTTTATCACTGATAAGCATAACTAAGTATTGGGATAGTAATTCTTTCTTTACTTTTTAAATGTTTAAATGATTCTAAAAAGAATAAGTAGAAATTAAAAATGTTATATAATTTTATGGTGATTGTTATAAATTAAGGAAATAAACAAGAGCAAAAAGCAACTTAAATAGATAATAAGTTCCTAAATTACCTTCTGACCCTCTATATAATCTTTAGTAAAACTATTTTAATCTAAAAATAAGAAATAAATATTTCAAAATAAATTATATTTAATATTCAAGACATCCTAAAAGGGAAGAAAAAGATTATTTGCTTATGTAAAATATATTAATAAAATTTTCCCATATAATCAATATAAAAATTTTATTTTTAGGCACAAGAACAGGTCTGTTGGAAATACCTAGTTTAACTTACCAAATAACCAAGATCTAGAATAATCCTGTATAACTAAGTACAACACTCATGTAATTAAATCTACATACGAAACTAACAAAAATATTGCTAAAAAAACAAGCCAAATTAATTGAATTTTAAATAAAAGCATAAAACTTAGTTTCTTGAAAAAAATGAAATGAAATGGACTATATTTATATTTCTATATGACAATTCTGTCAGTCCATAAATACCCTCTTATATAATGATATACTAAGTTAAGTTACCAATAAAATACTATATAATAGCAATTCAATAAACTTCTTAAATACTTTGATATCTAGTTACTAATAAAATGCTATCATACTAATCTCTTAACAAATAATTAAAAAAATCCTTTAAAATAATTTTATTTAATTTTAAACAACTGATGTTTTTACAAAATCATATATTTTATTTGAAATTTAGTTAAAAATATTTATTAATCAATTAGATGTTGTTTATTTGTTTCAATTTATTATTAATATTTTAGATTGATATTATTTTTTTTAATAAATAAAGCAAGACTAAACACCTGAGAGAGGTAATTCTGTCATGGTAATTTGCATTAATAATTTTTTTATGAAATTTAAATGTTTAATAATTAAAAGTATATTGATAACTATGCTTCTACAGCTAAGAAAGAAGCAAGAACTCGGTCAACTTCTCCTGGGGGGACTAATGTATGAATTTCATCTTTTTTTTGACTTACTTAGTTTAACTTGTTTATTTAGAAAAAAGGATCTGCCAAGAAGAAGACTATGGGAACTTCAATTAAAGCTAGATATGAGAAATTAAGAGATATACTTGAGGAAAGAAATGAAGAACTGGAGAAAGAAAGACTCATTTTTTTGGGTTGTATTCAAAAAATAAAAGAACTTAGAATTAAGTACTTTGGGGAAAGTGAGGCCTATTTTGTAGAGTAAGTAAAATATATTATTTCTTCATTTTTTCATTACAAAATTTTAATTAAATCTAGCCCAAATGAAAATGCAAAAAATTCTTTTGATAAAGAATACTGTGCTTTAGAATTATGCATTTCACAAGACTTATAAAAAAATCAAGAAATAAATAAATCCATTAAAGAAATAGAAAGCAAAATACTTTAGCAAGAAAAGGTATGATTAATTTTAATTCAAATTGTTATATTTTTAGTTTGTTTTTAAAATTATTTAAACACTCATCATGTACAAATAAATTATCAATATCATTTTTAAAGAAGTTATCTTAAATTGAATTGAGATTAGAGGTCATAAAAACTTTGATGAAATAATTGAATAAAAATAAACAAATTTGTATGGATTGATTAAAATAATTTATTAATAAATGGCTTAAAAATAATAATAATTTTTATAAAGTAAAAGAATATGCAGATCCAAGAGATTTAGAAAGAAAAAGAGACATTTTAATTAAAAATGTATGAAAAAGAAAAGATTATTTAGGAACTTCATAAAGCTTTAAATTTATCTGACTAAGAAGTTTAAACTTTGTCAAAAGAAATTTATTCTTACCAGTCTAAATTAAGGGAAACTTAATAATAGAATAATTAATAATAAGAACAAAATAGGAAAATGGCTAAAAGAATGAAAGAGTTAAAGAAAATAGAGGAATATGGAACAACTAACTTGATTATTTAGTAAGAAATTGATAATTTAAAATAGTCAAAATCTGATTTTGAAAGAAAATACTATGAACTTAAACATAAAGTTGGAGATATTTCAAAACTCAAAGAAGAAAATATAAACTTAAAATTAGAGATAGATCATCGAATTAAAGATCTTACAGTTGAAAATGAGAAAATAAGTAGAGAATACCAGATTTTATTAAAAGAATATAAATTACTTAAAGTCAAGTTAAAATAGTAAGAAGATAAATAGGCATGATTGGTTATATTTCTCATAAAGACATTCATATTAACACATATAAATCTATCAACTTATTATTATTCTTTACTTAATATATTTTAATTATTAATAAAATAATCTCCTTGTATTAAAAAATATCATTCGTATTTGTAAATAATTTGATCTAATTTATATTCTTACTTTATTTTCTTTTTTTAATAACAAATTAAATTAAACATTTTATTCATAAAATTTTTAACTCTCTTTAACTTTTAGAAATAAAAGTAGAGGGTCATACAAAAAAAATGTGACCATGGATAAAATTCCCATATCTAGTTATAAATAGTTGGAATGAAAAACAAAAAAATTAAATTTTGTTGATACCCCTACATAAAAAAAAAAATAAATCATCAAATGTAAATAAAAATATTATTGAAATTAAGTAATCTAGTCTATAATTTTATTTTTTTTTATTCTTGTTTTATTTTTTTGTTATAAACCAAAAAAAACATTTTTTTTTCCTACAATTTTTAATTATGATACATAGGATAGTTAAATAAATTGTAAGTATTTATTTTATGTTTATTTATGAATTAAGGCTCTTAAAAAAGATTTTGATTAAATTAGCTAGCTCAAAATATGTAAATTACTCAGTTAAGCTCATTTATCAAGCATTACAATATTTGAATAAAAAAATGGATATTGAAGGTATGAGAATTATTATTTGATGGAAAAATAATTTAGTAATTTTTAAAAATGTTAAAAATTATAATAAAAAATATTCGATAATCAATTTAGTTTGTATTTATTTGATAAATATTTGTTTGGTCAGCTGATAGATTAAAAATTCAAGTTACTCAATTGCTTTATACTCTTTTTAATTTATATATTAAAATTTAAAGATTTACCTGTGCGCATTTTACGTCACTTATTTGATTTTTTTGTAGGTAAATTCTGTCAGTTTAAATCAAAGATAATTTATTATAAAAATAATCATCAATTTTAATAGTTCAAGAATAAAAGCATCCAAAAAATGAGTTAATCTAAGCAAACTCCTTAGAAAACTAGTAAGGATTAACAGAATAAGCTAGCTGTAATCCCTAAAAAATCATCATCAGTTATAGTTTGCAGAAAGAAAAGTTCAACACAAGATTAATTCAATTATGAATTCTTAGTGCTCAGAAGAAATCCTAAACTACCATTTGGAGGAATGCATTCTTATCCAGGTGGAAATATGGATAAAGAAGATAGTTTTTTCACATAGCAAAGAAAGCCTAATTGTTATTAATCAAGCTAGATTGTTTATGATTGGTAAGATACTCTCATTTATACAGGAGTTAGAGAGCTTTTTGAGGAAATCGGAGTTATTTTAGCTAAAAGAAATTAAGAATAAATACTTATAGAATCAGCACAAGCTGAAAAGCTAAAATTTGAAGATATCTATAATGCTACTTTACCCGATTTAAGAAAAATATGCAAACCTTTCATAAGAATTATCACAATATAATAGCTCCCTAGAAGATGGGATACTTAATTTTTCTTAATTGAAGTAGATGAAAATGGTTCTAATTCCAGTGGAGATAGTTATTGTTTATTTAATATCTTAAAATACTAAAAGACTAAAAATGTTTAGGATTTATATGATATAAACGATTTAGTTTTAGGTTAAGATGAGTCTGATGAATTTAGTTGGGAAACCCCTCAAACTGCATTACTTAAAGTAAATTTCACCATTTTTTATGATAAAGATATTTAAAATTAACAAACATTAAAGCCTGAATGAATTTGTTGAAATATAAATATATCTGATGGAAATTTTTATTTTATTATCAAAAAGCATTCTAAGAGTAAATTGAAACTACCAATCCCTTAATAACTGATCTGCAATCTCATGTTGTCTTTCTAAACTACAGAATAGATAAATGCATTTTTTAGTTAAATAGAAGAATAAAGTCAAAGATATGCAAAAGAAAGCCAAATAGATTATTTAAGGAGATACCCCTTAACATTTCCTATTGTATTAGATATTTAAAGAAAAGAAAAATTATCTCAAATGACTATGTGTGGAGATGAAGAATACCCTATCTAAAAATTACTTGATAGAGAAATTGAATCCCCTTTTAAAGAGGAGTTAAGTCAGGCCTACAAAAGTGTTAAGATAAATAAAGGATAAAAAATTGAAATAATTACTGATCTCCAAACAGATTTAAAATCAAATATAAAATGTGATTTCTTATCTACCTTTAACCTTATCAGAACTTTAGATCTAAAAAACTTTGCTTCCAACACACAAACTTAACCAAAATTATGAAAACTTAAATTCAATTAAAATAATTAACAGATATTTCTATTTTAATATTCTTTCTATCTATCTAATTAAGCTAAAAATTTAAATAATTTATTAAAAAATTATCAAATTAATATTTTGATACAATTAAACTTTGTTTTAAAGCTTTAAGTAATCACATTAAAATTCATTTTATTTTCTTTTAATGTAATTTTAAAATTAAGTTTTTTATAATGAAAACATTTTTTAAAAGCTGGTTGCGTGTAAATAGAAAATCGAAATAAAATTATTTCAATGAAAAGTATATTTTAATAAAAAATTCATTCACATTTATTAAGATTTAAAATTGTTTTGTAAGATGAATTAGGATATTTAATTGAGTTATTTAATTTAAATATTACCTATATAAAATATTTTAATTGTCTATTTTATTAATTTAAAAATAATGCTTTCTTAGTACTAATTTTTTAATTAAATGATAAAATATTAGAAATAATTTATATTTTTGGACAAAGTAAATATTATTTCAGCTCTTTAATTTTTAAATATTTTGAAGTTGAATAAGATTTTAACTTTCAATAATAAAATTTTATAATCTTTAGTTTGTGTTATTGTAAGTAATATATATTTAAGAATTTAGTTTGAGTATCAATTTAGATTATTTATCACTAAAATATGAGGTGATTAACAAATTACCTGACTTCAACATATAAAAAATTAATATCTTATTTTAATGTAAAATATTGATTTTCTATCAAGTTTTTGTAACTCAATAAAACACGTGGAATACTAAGATAAAAGTGATCATATTATTCCAAAAAAAAGATAATTTTGAAGAAATCTAATATTGACTTGATATAATAGTAAGATTGAGCTATCAGTGATTTATTTGAATTAAAAAATAAAAGTATTACTCAAAATATATTTTTTTATTTATATAAAAGAAATAGAAAGAATATTTTATTGTATTTTCTCACTTTTACAACTCAACAACTCATTAAATATCTCAAATAAACTTTACTCATCTTAGAACTATCTGAGCTAAATTGAAAAATTTCATTTACAATCTCAATTATTTTTTGCATTTATTTTTGTGAAAATGCTTTGAATAACTTGCTTGAGAGAGAATAGCAAATAAGGTCAAATTGAAATTCTAAATTTCATTATAAATAAATCAATAAATCACTTGATTAATTGAGGGGAGGAATCTGAAAAGAAGAAAGAAAAATCTAAAAATTTATGAAAATTAAATGAATAAAATTTGAAATTTGATAAAAGGAATAAGTAAGTTGTGGTTGAAATCCAAAATCAACATTTTAATGAAAATAAATTTTAAAAAAGTAAAATTTGATATTATTATTAGTAAAGTGGCTCTTTTTATGTTTTATTTAAAAATGAAATAAATTACTTTTATTTTTTGGTATAATTCAAATATTTTTCTATCTCATCTGGAATATGAAATAAACAATTAATTGTAATCTATAGCTAGTTGTTATTATAAATAATATTGGAATAGAAAGAAAGTTATCATCAATTATTATTGACAAACATTCTATTTAATTTGAATTCAATAGAAATTTTATTTTTGTTTGTTTGATCGATTTTTAGAAGCTCTTTATAGAATATTAAATTTATGATCTTTCGTTTCTATTTAATATCCGCCAACCAAAACGTACTTCTAGAACATTCAAATTCAATAAATAGATTTATCTTTTTTTAGTTTTATTGAAAGCTTTTTTTTAAAGATTTCTTCATCAAGTAATTAAAAACAAAAGTGTTCGAGCTCAAATTTAGTTTAGCTTAGTAGCTAAGAAATTTAATTGATATTAAAGTCATAGTTGAAATAGAAAACAAAATCATTTCAATGTAAAAAAGTTTGTTTAATAATTGGTTGTAAGCATCACTTTTCGCAGATATTAAAAAAAAATCTTTACGAAATTAATTAAAAGTTATTCACAATCAAAAAGCTATATCATCTTATTGTCTGCTTCGTTGTTAAAAAAATAAACTTTTCTTTTATTTTAAAGAGGTTGAATGATGAGATGATAAAATTTAATAAGCTTATTTTAGATATTTTCATTGATTCTCTCATATTAAGATTAATTACTTCAATACGTGTTTTAAATGCAAGTTTTATTTTTAATAAATTTTATATTTTAAAACAACATTAATTGTATCACAAACAAGGGATGGGGTATGTCCAAAATAACTTAGTTTTTATAAAGTTTAAATAAAATATGAAATAGAAAAAAATGTAATAGATATTTTTAGTTGATGCCCGTAATCTGAGTCAGCTATTTATTTTCAGTTAAATACAAATTTATTTCCTTACTGCAAAAACATAAACACTCTTTCAGTAAAATGAATATGTATTGATTTTAGAACATTTTTCTTTTACATTTTAAACTATTTACACTATTTTTTTAAAGTTGATTTAAGTTATTTGAAATATTTTTAATAAAAGTTAATTGAATTGTAAAATTGTTTAGAGCAATTTAAAAATTTTCAAAATAAAATGTTACTCAGTCCAAACATTGAGTATTATTTAACTTATTTAGTATAAAAATGGAGAAAGATGTTAAGGTTAGCTTAATTGAGTGCAAAACAGAAGGAAAGGGAATATTATTACATTTTGAATAGAATGAATAATACAGAAAGAAGTATAATCATCTGTGAGTAAAGGATAAGTAGGAGGAATGTTTTGGAATACAAGAGTGAAAATAGTAACAGATTAAAAAGCTAATCTAAAAATGATGTTGAGCCATGAAAAGAGATAAATTATTAAATTGAATAATATAGTCAATAAGAGGAATGATGATTGAACTAAAAATAATGGTTATAAATGTAAAAGCCATTTAAAAAGTAGCTTGGTGAGAAGGAATATTATTAAGATGAATCAAAATAATAATTAATGTAAATGGTTAGTGAGTGGATAAAAGGTAAATTAGAAGTTTTTGAATGCATGAGTTTCTAAATTGGGAAAGATATCAATTAAATATATAATCTGGTTTTTTGTGAGGAAAAGGAATACTTTATTACAATAACTAGAAAAAATTGAAGGGTAATGGTAGATTAACTCGCTCCTGATTCCAGACATAATTGAACAATAATGAATGAAAATTTAAAAGAAAGAAATTTATTTTTTTGCTACTTCACAAAATAAATTAAATTTCATTTTTGAAAGTTAATAATAAAGGAAGGTTTTTTACATAAATTGTATTTATATGATGATAGTGTAGAAAATATAAATGAAGTTTTATAGTACAAAATAATTTATTTTTTAGAGTTTTTTAATTATTTTAAATAAATGGATTGATTTTTATAAAAATATTGTTGATATATCTTTACATTTGTTTTATTAAACTAGTGGATTTCTTTATTCACTTTATTTCAAACTACTTTTTCTTCTTCTTCCTCTTTTTTTGTGATTTTATTTAGAAAATAAAAATATTATTTTGCTTTTTTTGTAAGAAGTAGATTAATTTATAGCGAATTTATTCTTTTTATATATTAGATTCCTTCCTTTCAAAACATTTCGTTTGAATAATTTTTAATATATTTGTTTGTTATTTTATTAGACTTTGCTTTTACATTAACAAATTGTTTTTATGTTTAAGTTGGTTGGTTGGTTGATTTTGTTTTCAAATTTTTTGTTTTAAAGACTCATCTTAAGAAAACCATGGGCTTGAGAGGATGCTTTGGATATCTGGTCTTTGATTAGGGTCTTATTGTATCATACTGGTAATAAGCTATATCATTAAGTACATGTCTTGCTCACTTTATTCTGTGGCCCAGTGGTTGAGCATTCTTTAGAATTTTTCTTGATTCCAGAATTCTTGGTATCTTTTTTCGTAAATGAATTTATAGAGAGGGTCAGCTCTGGTGGCTCCTTTGCAACTGTAAGGACAAAGTTGGAATAAGACTGCAAAGAACAGAGTTCCTAAATTGAATATGTCAGCTTTTTTCTCATCAAAACCATTGATAAGGTTTATTTAATCTCTATTTTTGGCTTCGTTGAGAAAATCGATAATTTCAGGAGGCTGGTAGTCCGGGTTACGTATCTTCCAATTTTAGAATAAAGTGGAACTTTGTTGGTTTTGATTAGTGTATTCTCTTGTGGTGCCAAGATCGGCTAACTTTGCAAAATATTGACCAGATTGTTGGTCACAGAATATGAAAATATTATCTGCTTTGATATCATTGTGAGTATAATTAAGGCTGTTATGGAGATAATTCAAAGCAGAGGTTACTTCGAAGAGTATTCTTTTGGCAAATTACAAACAAAATTGTTTGTGTTAAGAAACTTTGACCAATAATTGGTGAAGATTACATTCGGCAAGTTCCATTTCGATAGCGCAACAAAAGCTATTTGGTTCTATTTCAAGATTTTCATAGAGCTAGAAGGCCTTAAGGATGTGTGGATGGTCGATTGAATTAAGAACTTTCCATTCATCTTTAAGCATTTCACACATGCATTTTTAATTCAATTAATCTCCTTATTGTGCGTTAGAATTGCTGGATTAATTTAGGTCTTAATCAAATTAATTAATTTAACGAGCTTGTCTAATTTTGGGGTGGAGTTGAAGTTTTAGAGCACGATGGAGGACTTAGTTATTTTCATCATATAAGGAATAAACATAAGAGGAATTAGTCCTGCCAATCATCTTACTTTTTTCAAAGGAAAAATGAAGAGATTTATTGGTGTTTTCAAATGTTTTTTGTAAATCTTAATTAATGTAATTGTAGTTCAAGTTTAAAGAATTAGGGATATGAGTATATGATTAAGGTATGATAAACTCGTTGCTATTTTAATTGAAATTTAGTTAATTTGTGAGAATTGAGTAATTAAAGTTATTATAGTTATCAGTAAAAGTAATTGAGTTTATGTTATTATTATTAATTATATTGTTGTTATTGTTGGTGTTGTTGTTGTTGTTGTTGATGATGTTTGAGTTGGTGTTGTTGGAGATATTGTTATTTTCAATAATAGCAACGTTACTCATATCAGGAATCGTTTTATTATTTTTGGTAGTAGTAATATTTTTTTGATTTGCATAACTACTTGAATTCTAAGATTTTCTTTTGATATTTAAGATAGAATTGTTATTTAATTAATTCAATTTCTAAATATCACAGCAATTAGTTTTATGTCTCCTACAATCATAGTCTCCCCCGTCTTCTTCATTTTAATTATTTTTCTTCGATTTTTTGTAAGGCTTAGAAGCATCTCTTATCTCAAATTATTGGAAAGAGCTTATAGAAATCGAAGGTTTTTAGTAGAGAAACGAGGGGTAAATGCGTGATTCTGAATTACTCCCATTTAGAGTGTCTTAGACACTCAAATGAGATTCACAAGGAGACTACCTCTTAGATTTCTTTTTCATCAAAGCTGAGCCTGCGGAAGTCGTTTTCTAAGGAAAGAGAATATAAAAATGTTTGTTTTGTATAAGCGAGGTGCTCGCGTTGCTGATTAAAGCAAGGTGATATTAGCTAATTAGCTAGCTTCTTTTTGTTTATTGAGGTTGAATCCTTTGTTGATTATTAATTTTTTCAGATTTTTTTATTATATTAGTTTTACCTTTTCTTGTTTTAAAAAGTCCAAAAAATTTCTTAAATTCTCGATTAATTAGCGGAAACACTCACTAACTCACTCACTCAATTAATTTAATTAATTAATTAATTATTCAATCACCCACTCGTTCATATATTCATTGATTTACTAATAGATAAATTGATATACCTGCTATCTCATAGACTAAATGACTGACTTGAGTGAGTGATAATTTGATTGATTGATCAAAAAATTAGAAAAAAAGCTAACAAAACACTAAATTAATTACAAATTGATTGATTTGTATTTGTATGCGAATGGGTATATTTATGCCTTTATTAATCTCTTTTTTTTGATAATGATTCTAGATTTATAGATAAATTAATAGAATAGCTCCTATTTTCAATTTAAAACTTGCCAGAAAATAAATAAATAATTAGAAAAGAAGCAAAGAAACAAAGAAATTAAAAAAGATTGGTTGCTGCTGCTGTGTAAAAAGAAACAATTTAATTAATTTGTATAGTTAATATGAAGTGTCAAGTAATTTGAAAAGAGTTGGCATTTAATAACGACCTTAAAATTGATTCGCTTAAAAAAACAAAAATCAATTGTATTTAAATTTCTCTTTCAATACCTTCTTAATGTTTATTTTCTAATTCAAATTCTTTAAATAAAATCATGTATATCTTGCTCTTTTTATCAATTCAATCAAAAATAAATTCTACCTGCTGCATTTTCGATTAAAATAAACAAACATCTTTATTTTTGGTTGTTTATTTTTTGATACCACTTGAATAAAAATTACAAATTTAAATTTACAAAAATTAAGATCATTCATTATATATAATTGAAGAAATTAGTTAAAAAAATAATAAGTATATTCTACTCGTAATTAAAAGTGTAATTAATAAGTTTTTAACTCTTCATATTATTATTTATTGAAACTATCCCTCTTATAAGTAAAATACCATCAGGCTTCTTATAGAATAAACTGTTTTACTTCAATTTGTGCCATTAAATATGTTTTATTTCACCTTGCAAGCTAGACTTAAGACTTGCATTTGTATAATAAAAGTAAAATTGTATTTTCATTTATCTAAAGCTAAAAATAGAGATAAAGATGAAATAAATATAAAATTAAAATGTAAAATATTATCCAATTAATACTTACTTACTTTATTTTTTACTTGTTTCTTTTGTTTGTTTAGTTTAAAAAAATAATTCAGATACTTGATTTGTTTGGGGTAGGTAATTAATAATTTACTTACTTACCAACTAATCTATTTTTTTTGTTGGTTTATTCAAATCAAATTGAAAATTATAACTAGAATTTCCAACAAGGATTTTATTTTGCTTTAAAGTTAATGTTAAACTTTCAGTTTTTTTATCCATAGCTTCTAACATGTTTTAGGTGTATTTAAATATGTAAAAAATAGTGAAAAAAACAAAATTTATGTATATCGATCAATCAATCAATTTATACAATGAGATGTTTATTTAGGTTAGTGCTTCTATCTTTTAAATATCAGGAAAAATTTGAACACACACACACAAGCATTTTTGTATTTATTTTTTGAAGGAATGCTTTAATTATTGATGAATTGATTTTCTTTTAATTTTCTGTGTATATATCTCTCTCCCCACCCTAATTAGAAGTAGGTGTAAATATCAATACTGACTAAAATAGAAACCTTAAAAAGAATAATCAAGAAATAAATCAATTATCTTTCTCAAATTAGCTTAATCAATCAATCAATCAACCAAATTGAAATATAAACTCTTCTAGCTAAATAGTTAATATTTTTTTTTCTGCCTACTTTATTTTTGATAATATTTAACAGGCTGTAAAATATGGGTAGAGTTTTATACTTAAATTTAATTAAAAAACTCAGGGGGAAATTAAAATTATTTGATCTCATATTTGTTTGCTATTTCATTCAATTTTACATACAAATGAAAATTAAAAAAATAAAAAAGGTTGATAACAAAAATAATGATCTCGTTTTAAATCAATCAATTATGGATTTATCAATCATCAATAAATAAATCACAATAAATTAATAAATATTACTATCTACGCAATTCTTATCGATAACCTTTTTAATATTTTTATCTATAACTATTTTAAATATCCACACTATAAAATGAGTCAGATCAAAAATAAATTTTATTATTATCAATCAATACTTTCTTTTCTACCCTCATTTAAATTACTTTATATCTACTTCATTTAGCACTAAATCCTTTCTTCTCACTTTTCATTTTTCTCATATGACATTAAAAATAACTCTACACATTTGACTCCAAAAATAGCACAGATATTTTTAAAACGATATAGAAAAGTCAGTGCTAATAATTATTGGATTTTATTAGACAGAAACTAAGAAGCAATAACAACAATTTAAGTTCTTTTTACAGCTTTGTAGTAAAAACTATTTTGTTAATTGTTGCTGTTGCTACCTTGAAAATATAAATCAGCTATAATAAATTCTTCTGGCTCATTGAGGTTATTCATGTACATTCCTATAGCATCTACTAGCTACAAATTACTTTATTTTAATTTCTTTTAAATATCTCTTAGTTATTTTTAAGATACTAAATATCTCTTGATAATTAATTGCTACTTTTCACTAACTTTTAAATACGACCAAAAATTTATTGCAATAATCACATTTATTTTTTGTCTTGGATATATTTATATTGTTAGCGAGCTAGGTAGCTAATAAAAAGGTTAAAAATCTTCTAAAATTAATTAATCTACTGATTTTCGTTTAAATATTTTCAAACTTTTATCTCTGTAACAGCCATAAAATTTTTGTGTTGCTTGCTTGGATGATTTGTTTTTGTGTTTGTATCTAGGTAGTCAATAAAAAGTTTAAAAATTTTCTAAATTAATTAATTAATTAATCTATTAATCTACTATGATGCTAAAATTGAGTTTAATTTTTAAAACTTGCTAATTAATTTCTAAAAAGGTTAGCTTAATTCTTAATTTCAATTAAAAAAAGATTTAAAAATCATAAAACAAATAAATTTATAACAAATTAAAATATTATTATTGAATATATATAAGTCATTTTAAGAAGTAATTTGGTGAAAGGATATAAAATGGAATTAGAAAATGATAGATCGTCTTAATAACAATCACTATCTGATAAATTTAATAATTAGATTAAATAATCTGTCTACTACATAAAAGCTTTATTCAAGCAAAAAAATAATATTTCTAAATATTTTTCAGATCTACTAAGTGAACCAGGATTGCTCACCCTTGACACTAAAGTTAATCTGTAAATACAAAGAAAGTGGTTTAATAATTTTTTTGATGGGTTTTGTTTAAATGAAGATGATTAAATCCAGTAGCATATGAACTTGAAAGAAAACATTTTCAACTAATATTCTAATTTCCTTAAAGATTTTAGGTGCTCGTTCTATACAATCTTTACAAAAGACCTCAAATACTTGCCAGACATTGAACATTTCTAAGAAACAAATAATTAACTTGAAAATTAATTCTAATAGACGCAAAATAATAACTCAGATCAAATACTCTGTGAATATGATAGTCTCAAATTTGTTAAAGCTATTAGTCATTTAGTTCTATATATGTATTACTACTTTTTAGACAAGCACAAAAAAATTTATCTTACAAATGAGATGTTTAACTCACAGCCAAAGCTTATTGATATTGCTTCTATCTCTCACATAGATTACATTATTTATTTCTACGAGAGTAATTTCATTTATTTCTTTTTATATTTTGATAGACAGAATTTTAATAAAATTTAAATTTCAACATTTGCTTTGTATCGATTCAAGATAAATGAACAGTAAAATCATTATTTTAAATAATTTTGACTCATAAAAACTTTAACAAAATAGATTTCATAAAATAATTTTCATTTAGATATCTCAGTTATTTGATAAAATTATTACTTCAATCATAAACCTTATGCAAACCGTTTTTAAAATACTTACCCAAAATTATTTTATTGAGTAATAAGAATATAAAAACAAAATAATTCTCACTTGTTTAGGAATTAAAATAACTGAAATAGAATAAATCTAACAACAATTCTTTCTTTTCCAATTTAAAACTAGATAGATATTTATTTAGCAACCTGAGTTCTTTCAAACCCAAAATCTTTATTTTAGTTTTTCTTTTTTGAGATCAAAAATGATTTTATTAAGATTTTGTTTGTTAGCTTAGCAAATATTTTTTTAGGTATTTATCCAATAATTCTTTTTGAGTTATTTTCTCATTTTCTATTTAACTTTTTTTTGTTAAATTTGATGTTGACTAAATAGTTAACTCCTTTAAAATTTGTTATAAAATACTGAATGCTCTAAAAAATAATAATTTATTAAGCATAAAAATAACATTTAGAGTCTCACAAAAATAATTTTAAAACTTGAATAAACATTGAATTAATTTGCTTTGAACTGTTTCCTTTTATTTAATTGTAAATTTTCTAGATAAAGATTATGAAATTATTGAGTATTTTTAATATGTAAATTAATTGTTAAATAAATTAGACAACACTGAAAATTATGATGTAGAAGAAGGAGAAAGTCTTGAAGATAGTTTTTAACCAGAAATAGTTAATTATGAGTTGGAAATAGATTAGTTTGATAACTTTTTGGAAACAATTAAGCTCATTTCAGAAGTAGATGAAGATATTATAAAGTTTATACCTAAAATAGAAGACTTGTATGGTTTTTTCCTTGCTAAGTAATAAACTATAAAATTATGGAAAGAAAATGCCAGAAAGAAGTAATCGTTAGAAAGTATGTTCAATGATATTATTGAGACATCTATTGTAAGTATGTCAATTCATAACAACAAATACATTGATAATAAAAATTTTAATTAATTTTATTTGCATCCATATATAATAATAAATAATCTTACATTTAACCATTTTGTATCTCCTTCAAAGATAGTTCGGGATAATATGAAAGATAATCAAAAATTCTTTGATACTTTGTATTCCATTATATTGTCTTAGTTTAGAAAGATATTCTAAAAAAATTGCTTTATTTCTAATGACTCTTCTAAATAACCTGACCAATCTTAAAATCAAACCTAAAATCCATAAGAAAGCTAAAAACCTACCAAGTCTCATAAAAAATCTTTAAGTAAAGAACCTTAAACACGTTAACAACGTATTGAGCTTCAAAAATGTCTGAATTTAATACAAGAAACAATTCTTGCTACAAAATCCTCTACTCATAGCTTTAGCAAGTTAGCTGATTAAATTTTCCTCAACATATCATGAACAAATAAATAGAAATTATTAAAATAGGATTAAATTATTAATGTAAATTATTACTTATTCTACATTTTCATAAATGTTACCATGGAATAAACAGACAGATATATTTACAATTATATTTTCAAATAATTTTTATTTGCTTTCTACTAAGCATTATCCTCTTCAAAAAATTTATTTTACAATATTGATTTTTCTTTTTTATTTTCAAAATTTGTTGTTTCTTTTCAATATTTCTTTCTTTAGGGACTCTCATGACTTATTGGCATATCTTAGAATAGTCCACTTTGAGTTTTTTTATGATTAGGGCAAAGAGAACAAGTTGCTTTATTTATTGCTATTTATTCTTTTAATGGGAGATTTTCAGGTGCAAATTCTTTATTTAAAGACTATACTTAACTTACTAATAAAATAGATGATTGTTACAAAGGAGCAACTACTGGCTATAATTTATTTAGCACAACCTAGTTTTTTATGCTGTTGAATTGAGGAAATTTCTTATGTAATTCTTCCAAAATATTTTTTTAATCTGTTGATTAAGATGTACTATTTTAATGTCCGTTTTATTCTTCTTTCTTTTCTGATTGTTAAGATATATTATTTGGTTGCTTTTATTGCTATTTAGCAGAAGGCTAAGCTCTAGAGATAGAAGGAGGACGATTCTTCAAAGTAGGAAAGCGATTCAAAACTTCTTCTGGTACGTTATCCTAATTATATCTTTACATTTTATAGCTGTTAAAATTAATCTTAGACTATTTTTTAATTAATTAATTGATTAGATCTGCAAAAATTTTAAGTTATTATTTTAAAAACTATGTTCACTCTTTACCAATTAAATTGTACTCATCAATAAAAATTAATTGCTAAATATTTATTTATTTATTTCCAAAAAAATTTAAAACCAGTAATAAAATAAACAAGGTAAATAATTTTTTACTATAACAAAGTCTTTCTTGTTTTCATAAACATATAATTTATAACTCATTACTTAGTAATTTAGAAATTAACTCTTTTATTTAGCCTTTGCTAGATTTTCTTACAAATTTTGTTTTTTTTCAAAAAATAAGATTAATTACCATTTGATAATATGGTCAAAAATTTTAAATTGTATATAAAATAGTTGAATTATAGTATATTTGAAAGTAATATCTAGAATAGAACTAGCTATTAATATAAATATAAATAGGTACATGATTATTTGTTCGAAATAAAAAAGCTAAAAAATAATAAAATAATTAATAAGGTTAATAGATCCTACTCAACTTTTTGAGTAGAGTTGTGATTGTATTTGATTTAAATGGTTATTATATATTTTTTTTATGTTATAGTTATTGGTTGTTCAGTCAGTCATTATTAAAATTCAAAAGTTAGTTTTTGATATATTTATTCTTTATTTTAGCAGTATTTCTTTAATTAATTAATTTGATTGATTTTTTATTTAGAGTTTTTAAATAATTAAAATATCAATTTTTATTTTTGTATTGACTAATTTAGTTAGTGATCATTTCAAAATTAGAAACTATTATTATTTTCTTTCATTTTTCGATCATATTATTCACAATTTCTTCAACTAGTTCTTCAAAAACAAGATCAGCTAACTCCATAACAACTTCTGCTTTTTCATCTTCATATAGTTGCCACTTGTATTCATTTTCGAAGATCTGTAATATTGAATAAAAAACTTAGATTAAATAGAAAACAAGAAATAAAATTACTTCTGTTAAAAGCATTTTTGAGAGTCTTTCTTCTCTAACTTAAGCTAGATATTCGTTTTGGGGAGTTAAGTTTTCTAAAAGTACACTCAAAGGAGGAGGATTACCTTTCTCATCTTCCAAAGGAATATATTTTTATACTTCATCTTCATTGACCAAACCACATAAGTAAGAACCCCATTCCAAAACTCTTGTTTTAGATTTTTCTAAAATGAAAGCCAAATTCTTTGAAGTAGCTTTTCCTAAGATGAGATTCTTCTCAGATTTAGTCCAAGAGTAAGGTGGTCCACCCAAAGTGTAATAAGGTCTGAATATATTCAAAGCTTCATTAAAAGTATCAAAAATAGCTTTGTTATGGATATGCTCAAACTCCTTAATAATTTATTCTTTTTCAGTTTCACCATTTCCCTAAAATTAAATTAATTTTAAATGAAAAGCATTCAAAAATAACAATATTACAATAACATTCTGTTCAAATTCAATGAAGAGTTCTTCACTTAGAACAAAAGGTAGTGTATTATAATCATCATTATTATTATTATTTCCTTCATCTGATTAAGAACTATCAACAAAAGAATCATATCCATGAATTAATTTTAAACGTTTTGAAGGTGCAAAACCAAAAGGAGTGTTCAAATTGTCTAAAAATTCATCCAAATATCTCTCTTTAATTTAATAATAATGTAAATTTATAAAAATATTGAAAAAGCAAAAATAATATTAATTACCTGTAACATAGGAAAAGAGTCTATCAATATAATCAGTTATAATTTTTAAGTTTGTTGGAATTCCAAAGCTATCACTCTTATCCTAAGCAAATAATTTCTATAGTTATTCTTATATTCTAGAATCTATTTAATTAAATGTTCTCCATCTATCTTACATTTCAGCAAGCATTTCATTACGTTCCTATTTGAAAAATAATTAATTTTAATCATCTATCTTTCTAAAATTTAAATATTTAATTCCTAAATTTGAAGAATGAAAATGAATTTTTATTCAAAAAATAATAATTTATTTCAATATCATTTTTGTATTTGAAGGTTAATTTTCATTTTTTTATTCTCATTTCTGTATCAAAAATATCAATAAAAGTCATTCAAAAAACATATCTCAATTTGAAAGGATTTTAATTTATTATTTTTTTGAATGAAGTTTTGATTTTGTCAAATTTAGAAAATTTCTTAATGAATATAAATTTTTTTTACCATGAATTCTGCTGTGGGGGAATAGAATTGCTAGAAGGCTGCATTTTTTTCATTATCTTCATTAAATCTGAGTTCATCCAAATCATCTCCTTCACTGTTGGATTCTTTGAGAGAGCTAGTTGCATCTCTGGGTGATTTTTTGGAAGGTGATCCTTTTCCTTAGTCTTCTGAGGATAGTTGATCTTCTTTTGGAGCTGCACCAACTGATAAGAACTAGTTGTGTTCTTTGGAAGTGTCTGAAAGAGGAGAGAAGGGGAAAGAAGCATCTTCAAATCTTGGTGATGTTTTTGAGCCTTTTCCACTTTGGCTTCCATCTTTTTTAGGGAAGACCATTTTTTCATTAATTAAACGATCGAAATTTTATTGTTAATGACCTATGGATTCATTAGAGCTGCTGAGAGTGGGAATCTTTAAATTTTAAGACTCACCATTAGTATGATTATGGGAGGTCTCTATGTCATTATAATCAAGAACTAATTTAACACCTTTTCCTGGTAAAACTTCTTTTTGAGATGAAGGAGATTTTTTATGAGGGGTTTCTCCTTAAGATTCAGTTTATTTTAATTCAGTTGCAGGGGAAGCTTCCTTATAACGGATTTTTATATCTTTTTCAGTGATTCCTTCAACACTAACATATTCATCATCTTCATTATTGTTATCATCTTCTTCTTCTTCATTATCATCATTATCTCCATCAGCATATCTCTTATTTTATTTTTTAAAAAGTTAACTCTTTTTAGATTTCTTATCTTAGGCAGATTTAGATTCTTCATTTTCTCCTTCTCCTTTTTCTTTTACTTCAAATTTATCAATAATTTTTATGTTATTCTTGCTGGTTGGTGTAGCAACATCCTTCAAGAAACACTTTAACGCTTAAGAACTAGAAAGATTATCACTCTAATTATCTGAGTCTGATCTATTCGAAGTGCCTTCCTATTCGAATTTCCTTCTGAAAAGATACTCTTCTTCAGAAGCAAAGCTGCTTCTTGAGTCAAATTTAGTAGGATTGCTTTTAAATCTTTAAGCTAATTGCATATCTCTTTGTGTTTTTTTGATACTTTCCATAGCCTTAAGTAATCCTCTCTTAAAAGCCTTACGAGTCTTGTGAATTTCCTCCTTCTCCTTCTTAACCCAAGTTTCTAACTCAATTTTCTTGCTATCATATGTTCTAGGTGATACGTGATTCTCACTCAGCATCTAATTCATGGCATGCATCTATTTTTAATATATAATTTTATTTCATTTACATGAAAATATTTGTTTTCTAATTTTCTTAAAAATTAATTACCTATGATTTGTGTCTCATCTCTAATGCTTGTTCTCTAAGCTTTAATATTTCATCAATATTATCTTCATTCATAATTTATTTTAATTTCTTTTCTGTAAACTCTTTAAACGAATCTTTATCGAAAATAGAACTACTGCTGATGTTGTTAATTTTCTCATAGTTATTATTAGAATGAGGGTGTTCTTATGATGATTCAAAATACATATTTATCATTTCTTACTAGAGCTCTTTATTGATGTTTCTTGAAGATTTTTTAGCCTAAATTTATTCCTATTACAAAAGAGCATACTTATAAAGCTGATTTAATTCTTCTTATTTAGGTGAAACTGCCTCTAAACTTCTTGTCTCATCACTTGCACTTCTCAATCCAAATCTTTAATCCTTGGGAGAGTGGAATTGCTTTTAAATAAATATTTAGTTTTAATTAAAAATAGTTAGATTTATTAATTTCTTTACTTTAGATCTTCTCATTTAGTTAAATGATCTTTCAGATTAAGCTTCAGAGTTAAAAGAGTGAGATTTCTCTCTTTTAGCTGAATTACTTTTTGATCCAGCTGATGGCCTATCCACACTCTTAACAATATTTAAAGGAGTTCTTGTTTGGTAATCATCAGCAGCACTAAAAATAATTCATTATTAATAAATTAGATAAATGAATAAATAATATTTTACTTGATATTGAAATTATTGTTTGAGTCAGGCGTGTCCATTAATTAGTTTTTAGTTTAATCTTGATTCTTATTATTTTCATAAACACCTTTATTATCAGTTTTCTTTTAGTTTTCAGCAATCTTTTGATTTTATTTATTTTCCTCTTCTTCAATTACTTAGATATCTATTTATAGTTAGTTGCTATTCTTTAAGTTTTTCTTTGTTTACTCTTACTAAACATTTTATGTCCCTTACTATTATTGTTATTGCTACTGTTATTGTTGTTATTGCTATTACTGCTATTGTTATTGTTATTATTACTGTTATTGTTATTGTTATTGTTAGAGTTATTGTATTTATTATTGTTGTTATTATTATAGTAATTATTGCTATTATTGCATTTATAATTATTGCTATTATATATCTTATTAAAATTATTATTCAGCTTAAGCTTCTTCATGTGAATGAGTGTCATCTTCATGTTATTCATGATAATTTATGTCCTTTTCTTTTGAAAAATACATTACAGAAAAAAGTTTACAAATATTAATAATAAAATAAAAAAAAAGTTAATAAGGTAAAGTTTAAAAACAAATAAAGTACATTCCATAGGGTCATATTATGGTTGAGGGAAGTTTCTAAATACAGCTTCAATTTATTCTATAGAGAAGTTTTGACTATCGTCTTCATTATCATCAATGCAGAGTAATAATCTGTCTCTATTGAGAGGAGTAAGTTCTTGAAGAATTTAAATAATTAGATCCCTTTAATTAGGAGCACTAGAAGAAGTTAAAGCATTAATTTTCTATTAAACTGTATTCCAATTCTCTAAATCTTCTTCAGACATTACATTCATTAAATATTCAAACTATTATTATGCTTAATATTAATCAAATTCTTCTTAATCCATATGCTCATAATCTTCTTCAGTATTTATTGGTAAGCTATGTGCTTTCTTTTCAGATCTTTCAGATTTACTTTGATTCAAGTGTTTACCACCTTTAATTAAAATTATAAAATTAATTCATCTCATAAATAAGCTTTAATCAATAAAATATTTATAATTTTTTATCTAAATCATCAATTATTTTCATATTTTCTTTAATATCAACAAATAATTTATTTGAATAAATTTAATTGAATACCTGATTCACTGTGGTCTTGATTCTGAAGTTAGGTTTGAGAATTTAAAATAGTGTCTATTTTTTGGAATTAAGCTTCATCATTGCTTATGACTGAGCTTTTTATAGTTGAAATGTGAACAAACTTTTCATTGTTTTCTTGATCACCTTGGAAGTCAAATTATTCTTCATCTTCGACTAAATTTTCATGTTAAAGGAGATCTTCTTTTTCTTGTTTCATAAGCCATTCTTTATTTAAAGGGTCTTCTTTTAGCTTTGAAGACTCTAAGCTGGTAGCTTTGATTTTTTATCTTCCAGATTGGGGAGAATGTTATGATTAATCTGGCTAGCTATTCATTTGATTTTATAATTCTTGTTGCTATTATTAATATTGCATCATCATCATATACTTATTATATTCTTCTTCATTGACTTCTTCAACTTATTCATCATTTTCCTACTCACCTTCACCCATTTAATTAGGATCACGGAAATTACCATTTTCATCGACTTCACCATTTTCTAAAATTTCCAAGTAGTAAGTTAGAATTTTACGAGTGAAGAAACCTCTCCATATTTTTTAGATGTAAGTGGCTGCATTGTTAAAGATTTCAGTTGCAAGAAGTTCTAGCTGTTATTCATCCATATCTTACTCTTCAAAATCTTGGTTTTGTTCATCTTCATACATTTATTATTGTTATTGTTTTTGTTATTACTATTGAATTATTTAATCATGTTATTCTAATTCTTCATCTGCAACATTGAAACTCAATTCTGTTTGCTAATTATTAAGAGTAAAAATGTTATCATTTTGATTCTCATTTTCATTAACTTTCAAGCTGTCATAATCTTTCTTAGTATCATCCTTTTATTATTGTTAAATCAATGAAGAATCTTATTGTTAGAATTATTAAAGATTTTATTGTTAAAAGACACCTTACTATTAATATTACTAACTCTAAGAATCTTATTTCAATCCATCAGATAATCTTTTTTATTGAGGATTTGGCTATTAATAACTATCTTCTTACTCAAATTGCTTATGTTACATTTCAAGTTACTTATAAAAGGCTTCGTTTGATTACAATAAATTATTTTCAAGCATTTAATCTGGTTTGATATCACTATCCTTAATAATAACAGATCCACTTGATTATTCTTATTGATTGATTTATTTGCCAGTCATAGACTCAGTGAATCCTTTTTAAGGAGAGTCAACATATTAATCAATAATATTATCATTTCTAATTTAAGTTAATCTGCTATTTTCAGCTAATTTTTATAAATTCAAAGATTAATTTATTAAGATTTGAAAGGCTATTTAATAATTACTTTAATTTAATTCTGTTTAATTATTTCCAAAAGGATCCATCATCTATTCCATCGCTTAATTATAAGGATGGTTAGCCCCACTATTTGCTGATTAATCAAATTAAAATTGCATATGAGGTTGATGGACTTGATGCAAGTGATTATTCTCATATTCCTTTCTAGATGATTCAAAATCCTCACTTTCAATTTTCTCTTCAATTTCACCATTCATTAATTATTGCTTATTTGTTTCTAATAAAAATGTGTTAAATCCATCCATGAATTTTAAAAAATTTAAAATAAATTACTTGTCAAATTATTGTTTGTTGTAGAATCATTCTTGCTTGTATTTAATTTTATTTAATTGTATCTCTTAGCTAAATCGTCATATTTCTATTTCAGAATTACTTTTGAAGATTATGTCATATCTGATCCATTAATTTCATTAACAGTATGAATGTCACTCTCTTGCTATTAGCTTAATTTTAGTTTCTTCTTTTTTCCACTACTGTCCTAAGTCTTCTTTTGTTTCTTCTTTCCAGATTTTGAAGGAGTTTTCTTCTTCTTATTCTATTTATTAAATTTTTTATTTAATATTCATTAAAATATTTTCTTTTTAAATTATTATTATTATTATTATTATTCATTTTCCATGTTAATTTTTTTTAATTTTTAAATTGTGAGTAACTATAGTTTTTTATTTTTATGAATTTTATATGTGAATTATTAGTTAAGAATTTTATCATTTATAACAAGGAAATTAAAGGAGACATTATTAATGCCAATTATAATCAATTGAAGTTTAGAGTTAAAAATATTTTTACAAGACTAAGCTCACTAAAATTATGAGTTTAAAGTTTTGGATGAAAATAGAGTTTAATATAATAAAATGTTGAGTAATTAATTAAAATAAAGCTATTACCAAGATTTTGGAAGCTGTTGCTGATGGTTACGTGTTGAGGTTCTTTTATGAAGAAGCACCTGTTCTATAGAAAGAAGGGTATTTTTGGTTATTTTATGATTAAGAGAACTGTTGAGGAGAATTGAAGTAGTTATCATCATGACCTGTGATGAGCTACTTGAATTCTTCATAAAGAGCACTGAAGTCATTTTCTTCTGGTGTTGATTAGTCTTAATAGGTATATGGATTTTATTAAGACATTTATGTGGAATATTACTAGGCAAATAAAGCTTATTAAATTGGATTATTAATGTATTGATGAGGAATATATAGATTTTTGTTGAAATTGTTATAAATTGATTATTCTTCAGTTTTGAGTTATCTTGATCTTGCATGTGAATCTTATTCATTATTGTGGGTATTAAATTCAGTTTTTAGTTAATATTACTAAAATTCTTAAGTCTTTGTTGTAGGAGACTAGAAATTAGAACTCATTTGAAGATTCTTAGAGCTTGATTATCTATTAAGGCTTTATTAATGCTAATTCATTAAAGAATTTTGTTACAACTAGAGTTAGAGTTGATTTTATTAATTTTTATGTTTTGATTGACTTGATCTCTTTGCTTTATTCAATCTCTTAAATATATTTTTTATGCTTTTTTATAGATTGAGTTTCATTTCTTCTTTGTGTTGCTCTTCAATCAATTTTTTCTATTTTTTAAGATACTCTTCTTTCTCTATCCTCTATTTTTTTATTTCCATATAGTTATGAACCTCTTCTTTCTTTAGTTCCATCTACTCTCTTCTTTACACTAATTTAAAACAAAATGCATTCATCTCCTCATTATTTCTCAAAAAAATTAATTACTTTATAAATACTATTAGTACAATGAAAAATCTTCCTCCTATTAGCTTTCCTTCATTTTCTTTTGATTTACTAATTATTTTATTTAATTAGAATAAAAAATCAGTAAAACCAATTAAACAAATTTAATTGAATCAAATAATAAAAAATCTTGAAGGAAAATTGAAAACAAAGTTTAAATTCAATAAAATGGTTAAATTGAATATATTTTAATTACTTTGAACAAGTCTTTAAACTTCATCTTCAGTTAAATTATCTAAACCTATTTGTTTTCTTCTTAAGGAATCATCATACCTTTTTGATGAGATTAATAGATTTGTTAAAAATGAAATAATTAAAATATAAAAATTACTTATTATTATTATTGTCAGATTAACTGTTTAAATCTTAATTTCTGTATTGAATAAGGACTTAGATTGCATAATTACGAAGCTTTTCTTGATTAATTCCCCATGGAAGTCTTCTACTGAGGTCATTTGAACTCATTTTATTTCTTGAGAATCTGGAAGCATTTGTTTATCTGATATTTTGATTCTTTTGTAAAAGCTGGATTTATTTTTCCTTTTTAAGCTCTTCTTACATTTTTTTCTCTACCATTTTTCTTTATTTTTCTTGCAAAGCTTTTTTAATGTTTTCTTCGACTAATTAGTTAATTTTATCTAATTTTTCTTTATTCTTTTCTTCTTGAATCACACTGTTTTATTCTTTAAAAGCTTCAGAATCTCTCCTTTTTGAAAGCTAACTATTTGTATTCCTCTTTTTTAAATTAGAAGATGATCCATTTCCAGCTGTTGATGAAAGTTATTTAGGCTTTTATTGTTTAGGTGAATCTATAGGAGAATGGCTACTTCTTTTTGTATTCTTAGAAGACTATCCGTTCTTTTGACTATTTTAAGCTTAGTTTAACTTTTATGAAGACTGTTGAGTATTTTATGCTTAGTTGATACCATTTTATTAAAGACTAGCAGATTCTTACTATTAATATTAAACATATCCTTATTAACTTTATTCTAATTAATTCTTTTTCAGAGTTCCATTTTAATCTTATGAAAGTGAGTTATAATTTCCTTATTTAGCTTTCTTTTTTGTTTAACTTTTCTTATGATTTGGTGAATGAGAATTATCTGTGCTTTTCTTCCTGATTGCATTCAGCTAATATTCATTCTAGTCAGATTAATTCTTATCTTCTCTCTTTTTATTTTCATCACTATTTTTGAAAAATTAAAATTTATTAAAAATATTAAAGAAATTAGAAAAAATCATTTTTTTATAATAAAAATATTCAAATTTTCTTATTTTCACTTTATTTCATAAATAAAAATAGCTTAAAAATCCTATAAAACCATAGAAATTGTATTTTTCTCTTTGAATTAAAACATTAGTCTAAATAAATATGTAAAATCTACTAACATGATCTAATGATTTTGCTTTTTTTTTTGAGACGACAATGGTTAATCAATAAAATACCTTTTTTGATTCTATTCTATTTATTATTTTTCATAAAATAAGTAACTTTTACTTAATTTTTTTGCTGGCTTTGAATATAGCTTGAAAACCTATTATCTAATTCTTTATTTCTCTGTAGTTTTTCAATAATATTTATTGTAAGTACTTTTATTTATCTTTTGAACATAATAAAATTGGTTTGAATAAACTTAATTTTAATAAATTATTTTTCTTTTCAATGATCTGAATTCATTTAAAAATCTATTAAACTCAAATGATTTCATTTTGATAGTTTTACATTTATTTAATAATAAAATATTTCCTATTTAATGCTTTAGCCTTGTTAATTTATGTAAGAGGATATGGTTTAATTTTTAAATAGATTGAATGAAGAGTTAAAATAAGATATATTTTATATTAAAAATAGATAAGTGATTGATTCGGCCCAATAATTTTTAAATAATATCTAATATAATTTTCAAAAATTTGATGATATCTATCTATCAATCAATCTTAATTTTGAGATAATAAATGATCCTTTTTTGTTTGGTTTATAAATTTACAAAATGAAATAAATTACTTCATTGATTTTTTGGTGATAATAATTTTCTTTTTTGAGCTCTTTTTACTGTGAGAAAGAGTTTGAGAATGAGGGTGATGCAAAGGATGTTACTTGGGAGTGTTTTATATTTAATTTGCATTTTTTAAATTCTGACTATTTGAAGCTGAAAGAGGCTTTTATTAACTCACTTATAGAGAGGATGTTTAAAGATGCCCATTTTTCTATTTGTTTGAAGTAGGACTAGCATATTCTTTTAAATTGTTAGAATTTATGTTGTTTTCATTTGTCCTTAAATGCGTCTAACTATTTTGTTAAGTTTGACTCTAATACAAAGACCCCTAATTATGATATTATTGCTGCTATTAATTTTTATTGGTAACTGTTGTTTAGTAAGCTGATTCAAACTATTATGTATTCATTCTAGACTTTCTAATTGTACTTTAAGGTGCGCTATCTACTATATAAATTTTTTGTGAAAATGATTCAAATTGGCTGCCTTCTTCCAAAGGATTTGTTGTCATTTAATTTTTCACTGATCCAGCATAATATTTGTTCAAATTCTAGCGGTTTATTCTCTTTTCTGCAGTTTCTACAACAAGTGGAAATTTCTCTAAATATTTTTAAAAAAAATAAAATGAATTTAATCAACATTGCCCAACCAAAATCTAAATGAAATGCTTTTTATTAATTTCTTTTTAGGGAAATACTTGTTTCATATTTATTTTAAAAAACACGTAAACAAAAAAATAAAAAAACAAAGTAGATTATTTACTGATGTTAGTAGAGCGTCTGCTATCAATGACGTTGTCATTCATATTATAATCTATTCTACGTCCTATAATGCTGTTGCTGTTTTCTATCTTTTTACTATCTGCATTTGAGCTTGTCTTCAATCTATTTTTATTCAAAAATTGATTTTTTTGCTGTCATTTTAAATACCTTCTTCTTTGGTTTATATGTGATTCGGAGTTAAGATTTTTAAAAACCACAAAGCATTTTCAAAATTTAAAATGCGGACTTGGTGATAAAAGGCTAAAAGAGCATTTTGAAATAGGATTTGAAAACTGAATGAAAAAGTTATTACCTTGGTGATTCGGTTGGTCTTGCTGCACTAAAATAAGAAGACAACATTTAACTCTAGGTACTTCCTCCTGTGTTCATTAAAATACCTAACTACTCCTTTTTTTGATAATTTGATGCTAAATTAGAGTGAAAAACAATAAAGAAGGATTGAATAAATTAATTAAATTATTTATTTATATTTTAATTAATTATGACAGATACTTTATTTTCTTATTTATTATTTATAGTATAACATTCATATTCCTTTATTATTTCAATGATACATTTTCTTTTTATTCACATTCATTATTGATTCATTTACTAATAAGCAGTCTAAAAATCATATTTATCCAAATATTCCAAATATGCAATCAATCAATCTAATTACATTTTCTCACAATTTTCTTTTTCAAAAATTATAGTAAATCTTTTCGTTTTAACTTTCAAAAATTGCAATGATTAAAAAAAAAAAACAAACTAATATTTTTATTTTCTATGAATTTTATGTCTAAATAGATCTCTTTATCCATTTATTACTGGAAACAACTCAATACCTAATATTATTTAAAATAACAAAAAATATAAATCAATCATTCTTCATTTATTTTGTCATTTTCTTCCTTAATTTAAAATAAATAAAATTTATTTTTCTTTTTGGAAATTATTCTATTACAAATTATCATGTTTGATTCAATTTTATCAACGTCTCTATTTAATATCTAAATAAATGATTTTAATTTACACTCTCTCCAAATATTTTTAAACATTTAATTAAACAAAATTTATTATATCTGAAAAAAGACTTAGAATTTTATAGAATTATTGAGCTAAATTTATTTAAATTCTTGTAATTAAAACTTATTTCTAATTTATTCATTGATTATTTCATCTTAAGACTTACAAAATTAATTAATATTAACTTTTACATTAAAAAAATAAATTAACTAAATATCTTTTTATCAAATGGAAGATTTAAAATAAATAAAATGAGATATATTATTTGTATATTTAACAATAGTATTCTATATTTTTGGATTGATCAGCTTATGGTGATCAACTAAGCCGATAAAAAAAGAAAAAAGTTTTTGAAATGATTAAAAATATAAAAATAACATGCAGAAAATAAAAATTATAAAATTAATATAAAAAATATTTACAAAATTTGTTTCAAAATAATTTAATTAAATTGCTTTTTTTTGTTAATTTTTAAGATCATTGAATCATCAAACATTAGTTTGAAAAATGTTAACTATTCCATCTGCACCAGCTTTTTTTAAGAATTAAAAAAGTTTATTTAAAACATTAAAAAAAAATAGAATTACCTGTAGCTATATAGTCAGAAGTTTAGCTACAATTAACACTGTGAATAGCTTCATCATATTTAGATTAGTGAGCCTATTAATTAGTTTATTTATAAATTAAATGTATCCAAATATGTTAAATTACTTTGATTTCACTTAAGCATTTATATTATCTTAAATCCCAAGTTTTGATAAATCCATCATGTCCTACAGTACTTATATAATTTTTATCTTAATGGAAAGAAATATCTGTGACTGTATCATTGTGTCCTTTGAGAGAGTAAACAGGCTTATCTTTATTTATTAAATATATTTCATTTAATTGTTAATTGTAACTTTAAAATAATTAATTTACTTTAATTTATATCAAAGAAACGAATGTAGCTATCTTCATGACCAGATATCAACATCCTCAATTAAGGATGTGCAACAAATCTATAAATTTAATCAACTTGTAAATCACTTTAGTATTTTATCACATTTTGGGCTTTGGCCTATTTAATAGAATGAAAAGAAATAAGTAATTAATCTCTAAATGTATTCAATTATTTACAGATTCTTTGTCAAACAAAACTAAGCTATTTGAGTTTGCATAAGATGCTGCTATAAAGTTAAGATTAGAATAAACCCAAGCACATGATGTAGGAATATCCAATTTATCTCCTTAAGGTTTATAAATATATTGTTGTAGTAATTTTCCTTCATATGTTTTGCCATATTCTTCACTAACACTCCACATATGAACTTTACCATCAGCACTAGCTGATAACAATTTTTTCTTTTGGTTATTTTATTAATGAATATTAATTTCTTTATTTATTTAATAAATTAGCTTATTACTTCAAATGGATGTGCAATAATCTACCAAACAGGTTCCTCACTTACTTACCATGATCCAGAACTATAATTTTTATTTTCAGTTGTTCCAAAAGTGTCTACCTTGTCGCTTGATTAAATATTCCAAGCTTTGATCAAGCCCTAAATAAGATATTAAGATAAATATTTAATTACAAAAAATATGTATACCTCAGAACCTGATGCAAAGACAGTTTAATAATTTTAATCGGAACATATTTCTTAAGAGAAACCAGTAACAGTATAAAGACAACCTGTATGTTCTAATTTTATAATTAAAAATTTAGTTAAATTTAGCTTTAATTTAAATTCTAAAATATTTGATAAAAATAAAAATTTAGAAACCTCTTAAAGTGTAGTATGGGTCTATTTGTGTTTCAGGGTTAGATTAGAAAAAGAATGTTGTATCCCACAATTTAATCATGCAGTCTTCCGAAACAGTAACTAAAATGTTATTTCCTGCAAAAAATGTGTCTCTAACACCATCTAAATGACTCTTGAGCTGACTTTAGATAGTAGATAATAATATTTGTTTATAAGATGAATAAGAAAATTGTATGAATTTTACCATCTTAGTTAAACAATATTTTGTTTGTTGAATTTGTAAGACTTAAATTTATTAAAAAATAAATGAGAATAAGGATAATAATGAATAGAAATTCAATAATAAATTAATGAATAAAGGAAGAAATGAATAGAACAAAATGAAATGAATGAACAAATAAAAGAAAGAAAGAATGAATAAATGCAATAAATTTGATTGCAAAACTGTTATATAAGAATATGAAAATAAATAAATTACTTCAATAGTTTCATCCATTTTATCAAATTGTTTATTATTATTTACATTGTCTTACTATGACTACAAATTGTCTATAAATTATTAAATATTTATTAATGAATTTATAATCTCTTCATTTTATATTATTTTTAAATCAACTTAGTCTACTTCAAACAACCACTTATTTATCTATCAATTCATTTGATTTTACTTAATTTAAATATTCATTTTCTTTATCCCTTATTTGTCCTAATTTATTGATACCTTACTTAATTATTTGATTTAATTTTTTTTATATATTTATGGTATTTCTTAGGATTGAGAATGTTTTTAATTTTCAAAATAGATTTATTTAACTCAGAATTTGTATAAATAAACATTCTTTTGATATAATTACTTGCTCATATTGATATCTTTATATTGATAAAGAAAGTTACTTGATTTTGAATCTTCTATCGAGGGAAAAGGAATTTTTAGTAGATAATAAAGTAATCAATCATTGGATGATATTTATAAATAATTTTTTGAATATATTATATAAGCTATTTGCATAATTTTCTGTTAATAGTTTGTTTGTTTATTTATTTATTTGGTATTTAGTTGTTTTGAGTGAGAGTTTTTCAATATAATCAATTTTGTTTATTACTTCTGACAGTGTTAGGATTTTGCAGACCTGAATTAGATTTTTCTAATTGTGACTATTATAATGATTGTTAATCTTGTGAAGCAACATTTTATTGTTAAGAATTTTAAATATTTTAATTATTAGGTTAAGAGCCGCTCTTGCTAATTTCTATGAAAGAATTATCTCCAGCATTGCTTAAATCGTTTTCCCTTTTTAAATTTGATTTATATTAATCATTCACTTTTGTTTAAATTTATTTTACTTTAACAGTGAAGTTTGATCCTTTTATTAGAAATTTAAATCTTAAATTTTCAAGCCTTGATTTGCCTTCTCCAACTCATTTTCTTCATCAAATATGTCATCAAGTCCAACTTCTTCTAATATTCTTTTTAAAATATATAAGCAATCTACACACATTTTATAAAAGCTATTGATTACTTCAACAGGAGAGGTCTATGTTATTTTGCCTTTCTTTGAGGCACTTGGGGTACGCTTTGGTTTTGCTTAACAATATTTGCATTGTTTTCATCTTACATCACAGATTTAATAACATCTTAAGAAATATTCTATCCTTACAACAACTTTGTATATCTAATTCTATTTTTTGTTCATAAAAGTAAGATTTTAAGAAACTAAATGATTTAATGTTAAATGATTTTTCATTACCTTTCTTGTCTTAATGCAAATTCAAGCATCTTTATTCTTTTAATCAAGTCTTTATTTATATTTTCTTGAGCTTTCAAATCAGCCTCTATCTATGATATCTTCTCTTACAACTACTGCTTTTCTAACATTTATTCTGTCTCTTTAAAATTTTATTCCTTATATTGATCTTGTAAAAACTTCAAAACACCTAGCCAGTTGTACTATGATGTCTAGGGTGCATTAATTTACTATGAATCTTCAAAACTTTCAGACATTTCCTTTACTATTATTATTATGATCTATAAATATTTTTATTAATTACAAATTAGGAATTTAATTATTGATTTATTTTTAATATTTTTTTTGAAAAGTTAATTAAGTTTATTTAAATTTCAAAAGTAGTACGCTCACAAAATTTTTTATTATTATCAATAACCTTATTCATTAAATCATTTATAAATCATTGAATAAATTATTCATTGATTCGTACATACACTCATCAATTAATCTATGAATTAAAATTTACTTTTTTGAATTAATCGATCTATCTTAAATTTGATATAGAATATCTTTATTTTATATTTTTATGCAAATAATAAATTAGCTAATAAAACAACTTCTAAATATCAAAAGACATCTTATTTATTTATTTTTTATTTATTTAATCAAATACTTATAATTGCTTGTTTTAAAATTTTTAAAAAAATGAATGAAAATGCTCCAAAAATATTAAAACAATCCTAATAAAATGAGAACAAAATTATCAAAGAATTAACAAATAAATTGAAAAACTTACATAATTTAAAGATTTTTTAATGAGCAAGAATTGAAGAATGAGAAGAATTTCATAAAGAAGAATACAATAATTAATACACATTAAGAAGCTTATTTTGATAGTCTTTGTTTTCATTTAAAATATGCTTGTTTTTATTAAAGCTTGAAAGGATAAGTATTAAAACTTACTCCTCTAGTTATTGGATAGCAAATATGTTTTATCTTAATTTTTTAATATTTGTATACAGAATGGGGAGGGGAATAAAATTTTATTAAATAATTTTAACTTGATTTATTGATTTAGGATATTATTTTAATTAGATGGTTTTTTTTTTATAATTTGTCTTTTAAAATGGGTCTTTGTGGAGTATTTATTGATATTGAATAATGAATTATTAATTTAATTTTGAATATTGAATGTGTTTGAGAGGTAGAATTTAAGCTGTTAAAATAAATGATAAAGAATTTATCTTTAGATATTTGATAGAAATTTGTTGGGTTATTATAGAAATAGCTTCTCTATTTAATAAGTATAGAATCTTAATAGACATGCTTTCTACTAAATTATATTAATTAAAGTCAAATTATTTATAGGATATTAGGTAAAGAATTTAGGAATTTTTATGGGTAGAGATAGAAGGGATTCTCTTTCTTCAGATGACTCTTTAAGCAAAAGTGATTCATTGAGTTCATCAGAGGAAAGATAAGATAACAGAAATGATAGAAATAATAGGCAGAGGTATGAATTAGTTTTTTTTGAGCATCAATCAGTTAATTTAATATTTAGATCGTCTTCTGAATCTATATCTTCAGATGACAAGAATAAATCAAAAAAGGATAAGAAAAGCAAAAGTTCCAAGGACTCAAAAAAGGACAAAGAAAAAGAGAAAAAGAAAGATGAGAAAAGTAAGAAAGGCAAGAAGAAAATTTCAAAGGAAGATGTAAATATTTCATTTAAATTATTTTGAATGTAATTAATGACTAATATTTTTGTAGAAAAAAGATAAGAAAAAGAAGCATAAATCAGGCAAAGATAAAAAAAGTAAAAAGGAAAAGAAAGAAAAAAAGAGTAAAAAAGATTCTAAAAAGTATGTTTAATAGCCCACTAGCAAGGCTTCTAAAAGATTTGGTAAATATGGCATAATCAAGTAAATTCTTAGTTTAATTGAATAGTATTTATAATATTCTTTGATTATTTATTAAGTAAAGAGCATGCATATGAAAAGAGAGATGAATTTTAATAGTGGTTAGCAGATGTTAAAAAGCTTAACATAGAAGCTTTAACACAAAATGAAGAAAGAAAATTATTTGATGATTTTATTGAAGATTATAACACAGCCTCGATGCCTGAATAAAAATATTATGATTTGGGATTATGGGAGTAATATTTGCAAGCAAAGTAAATAGGTAAAAAAATAAAAACAAATGAAGATGTAGGACTTGACGATGAAGCATTAAAAAAGTAATTCTATTTACTCTTTATTTCATTAATAATTTATTCAAATAAATCTTAAAATTAAAGACTTGAAAGAGAAAAGTAAAGACAAGCTTTTGAAACTCAAGCTACAGCTGCTGCACTCAATACAATTTATACTCAAGGAAATATGGTAAATTACTTTATTTATTTAAATTATCAATTTTATAATATTAATATTAACTTTAAAGGCATCTGAAATTCAAGAAACTGAAGCCAAAAGAGCGTTAATGCAACAGTCTTATAAAATTGGTGATATCGAAAAAGCCTTAGAGATTCAAAAGGAACTTGTTCCAGAAAAGAAAAAACCTGGTTAGCAAGTTTGATATTATTAAACTAAATCTATCTTAAACTACTTAACTATTAACTAATAAACTTTTTATTGTATCTTCAATCTAAATTATATTCTCTGTAGATAAATGTAGGCTTTAATAATATCATTAAATCAATTTATTAACTAGCAAATAGATATAATTTTAAATTACAAAATTAAAGGATGATAAAGCAGATTTATTAATCTGATTTTATGGAAAGACTAATTTTTTTTTGAGTATTGGTCATAAACATTTTATTGTTAAAATTAATTAAATTAACGTTAGTTTCTATTTATTAAGACCTAACGTGTATTAATATCCAAAATTTTTTAGAAGGTCTACACCCAAATTTTTGGCAAAAGTTTTTAAAAAGTAGGGTCTGAATATAGGAGAAACTACATTAAATTATTTTATATTTGATTAAATATACTTAAATATAATAACTATGACCATTTTAATTTAAATAAATTTACTTTCGTTCATTTTCATAATTGATAATTTAATTTTAAAATAAATTTGCTTTGAAAAAATATTTTTCTCATAAATTTTGGTCTTGAAAATATTCGTCTTTAAAAAATTAGATGCGAAGATTTTTAAATACCCCTTAGAATAATATTTTTAGATGCTAAGATTCAGTAATTGAAGAAAAAGAGTAAATTAAGTTTAAATAACATTTTAAAAAATGAGCTTTGATTTTTAGAAATCTGAGTAAAAATAGAGTTATCTCATTCTTATCCTATCTAAATTAAAAAATTAGACTTGTTATAAAAATAGATTTTTAAATTCATTTTTTAAGATTATCTTTCTTAAAATTATTATATAGCTTACAGAAAGAAATGAATGAACACTTAAAGGCCATGAAATATTTAAATTGATAAAATTGATAAATATTATGCATTATCATTTGAGAATAATTTCTGTCTATAAAAAGTAAATTGAAAAAGTAATTATGATAATGTAAATAAATAAATAAATAAATAAAAAATTGATAGAATTTTTAGTTTAGAAAAAGTTAATTAAGCTAATATTAATTTTTAGGATGGATTACTTTGATGAATTTAAAAATCATCGCTTTTGTAAAATTAATTCATGGTTATGGGATGGAAAGTGAGAAAATAATTAGATTGATAAATTATTAGCTTGAATGAAAATTAATTAGCATTCGATTAATTTAATAAAACCTTACAAATTTTATAATTTTAGAATAGCTCATAAACACTTCAAATTACATATTGACCATTAATCTTGACCTAAAAGAAATTACATTTGCTAAATATAATAACTATTAATGGCATTCTAAATATTTCAAAAACCATTAACATTAAATTATAATGAAAAATAAAAAATATGTTTGTATTAGAATTAATAAATCCTTCTTTAGTAAATCATATTATTTTTTTTTAATTTATCTCATTTACACATATACTTGGTTAAGAGGAAATGTTAAATGTAACCTCAAAAACTTATCAAATTATGTTAATTAGCTTCATATTAAGAACTAATAGAAAGAATAAATAAATTAATCTATTCATTATCTCCACCAAAGATATCTAGCACTAACTAATTATTTACTGATTTTTGTTTAGTTCTATTGAAAAAATTTTAAAGATTTCTATGTAAATGATACTTAAATATCATAAAGAGGTATATTTTTTTTACATTATTCAAAACTTCTATTTCCATTTAACTATATATGATTACCAATTTTATAATAATTCTCATTATACTTCAAATACTTTATGATTATCTAGAAATGTTTATAAATAGAATGTTGTTATTGGAAAAATATCTTCAATTAATGCATAATTAAGTAGAAGAAAAATAAATGTAGGTGTTTTCATAATTAACACTTTTGGTGATATATTTTAAATAGAAAACGAATGAAGCTTTTAAAAATAGTATTACTAATTGATAGAAGAAGAAATATTAATTAAAAAAAATATATATTGCAATAATTTATTTTGTGAATAATATAGAATTTTACATCAAATATATAAATATGTAATAGCTTGAAAACTCTTTACAATTATTTATTGATAAATAATTTAATCTATAGGTTCACAAAAAAAGATGATTTGATATTTGGGTATCATATAAAATCATGAAAGTGTACTCAAAATTCTGAAAACACATATCAAGCAAAACATTTAATCAATCGAAATTTTAAATATTCATCAAAGAAAAATAGATTTTTTAACAAATGAAGATTTTTTTTATTTAAAATGGATAGATTTGTCAATATAAAATTTATCAAAATGAATACCTAAATTTGTTTTTTCAACATTTTATTTAGAATAGAATAGTAATTTATTTCAAAATTCAAAAAGGGTACTTACTTTTAAATTTTCTTTTTGATGCATTTATTTGCAAACTTGATTTAATTAGATATTACAAATTATTGATGTATATTACATCATTGATATCATTTTTAAATATTTAAATTGAAAAATGCTAAAGATTAGTAAAAAAAAAATTTTTATTTCAGAATTAAGTAATTTTGTTTGATTGGCAAATATGGCTGATTTATATAGATTTAAAGAATTGCGATAAAACAAAATTTAAATAGGTCATAGATGAGTCTTTTTTAAAAATGCAATAAAAGAAATAATAAAAATATAATTTAAGGACTTGAAATTTTTATGAGATGTTTAGTTACTCTTTCTTCGTTCTGACAAAATAGTAGTAGGATAATTACAGGGAAAAAATAATTACGAATCGGATTTAATTCTTGATTTTCCTTTGAAATATCTGTAAGCATCAACCAAATTACTTATCTATCATTTGGTTTTCTATTTAAGATAATTATTTGAAATCTAATTTATTTATCATGCATTTAAAGACATAAAAATCATTCATTCACCCACTAATATTGCAAAGAATATAAACTTGTTTTTGTAATATTTCCTATTTGTTTGTAATAAGCATAAGTATCCAACATAAAGAAAAAACAGATTCAGTAATAAAAAAAATCGTAAAAATTAATTTGATAAAAAACAAGTAATATTAAAACAAGAAATAAATTTATCAAAAAAGAAGTAATCAGCCTTGATTATAAATGAACTTTTATCTTTTCATAATTTACGCATTCCATTTTTTGGTATAAAAAACATTTTAGTAAAAACAGATTATCTAATCTGATAGAGTATTCATTTAGTCTATATAAGAAGTATGGGAAACTACTTAAATTGGTATTAATTCTTATAGAGACTTTACTGTTGATCTTTCTACAGCAGGATTCAAGAATACACCTCAAATTGTTTATTCCCTGACTGTATACAATACTGATAACGATAGTTATCAAGGATTTAAATTAACTTCAAACTCTATTACATAAACTACTTTGAGTTATAGGTTAGAATCATTAGGATGTTCTTTATATTAGCTAGGATTTAATGTCCTTGCAATTGATGATCCTAATATAGAAGTGTAATCCCTTTAATTAAATTATGGTACAGTCTCAAAAATAACAGGCAGTAAGCCTATTATCTAAGTATCTGCTTTTATTTATGGCTTTAGAGGAAGTAGCTCTAGCAATTTGGTTGTGAAATATAACTTAGCAAGGTTAGATAGTACAACCTATCAAATATCTTTCTAAAACTCAAATGTTCAAACTGTTTTCATGAATTTTCTTATAGTATATGAAGGAGCAGGGGATATGTTTGAACAATTATATGGATATTAAACAGTTTTTGATACACAAGGATAGAATATTGGTGGCTCTAATACTGTAGCTTGGACTTCAAGTTCTTTAATTGATAGCTCTAAAATCTTTTATGGTCTTAAAGACTTTAGCATAAAATCTAATGGATACTTTGGTATCAAAATTTAGAGTGGATAAACTCCAGAAGCATAAAATTAACTTGTAAATTTAAATTATTTTACTTGGAATAATTATTATGTTAATATGATTAATGGAATATGGACTGGATTATACTTAGTAAGTTGTGAAGCAGGCTATACTTTATTTGTTAATTCAACCTATTATGATTGTGTTTCTTAATGTAGTAGTGTTGACCATCATTATAACAATAATCCTTCCAACACATAAACTCTTTATACTTCCACTATTTAATACTGTCAGTAATGTGATACTAATTGTTTTGGCTGTGAAAATGGATCTTCTAATTTATGTACAGATTGCTATAATAATTAGTATTTAGATCCAAATACTAAAACTTGCAGTACAGTTCAACCTCCACAAACTATTTGCTCATTGGTGACAGTGAGTGGGTAGAGCTTCTATAATTGTTAAAATTGTCATTCAACTTGCAAATAATGCAGTTTAGCAATGAGTTCAAACTCTTGCATTTCTTGTGATATAAATACTTCAAATAAATACTTTTACAATAATTAGTGCTTAACTTCATAACCTAATAATACTTAGTGTGATAGTAATTTTGTTTGTCTTATTAAATGTGATATTAATTCCCCAAACAGATATTTTTACAACAATTAATGTCTTAGTACTAAACCAAGTTCAACATTTTGTGATAGCAATTATATTTGTTAAAGATGTGATTTAACTTGTAAAGAGTGTTTATCTCCAGGAAATCCAAATTCATGCATATCTTGTGATTCACAATACAAATATTTCTACAATAATTCATGCTCGGCCTCAATACCTCTAGGTACTTACTGTGATAGCAATTTTTATTGTCATTAATGTCATTTCAGTTGTAAAACTTGCTCAAATTCAGCCTCTGAGTGTACTTCTTGTGATATTAATACATACAAATATTTTTACAACAAATCATGCTCAACTACATAACCTAATAATACTTCTTGTGATAGTAATTTTGTTTGCTACACATAATGTGATATCAATTCCTCAAACAAATATTCTTACAACAATTAGTGTTTAAATTCTAAACCTAGCTCTACAATTTGTGACAGCAATTTTATTTGCTAAAGATGTGATTTAACTTGCAAAGAATGCCTATCTCCAGGAAATTCAAATTCATGTACATCTTGTGATTCATAATACAAATATTTCTACAATAATTCATGTTCAGCTTCAATACCACCTGGTACTTACTGTGACAGCAACTTTTATTGTCATTAATGTAATTCTAATTGTAAAAGTTGCTCAAATTCAGCCTCTGAATGTACTTCTTGTGATATAAATACTCCGAACAAATACCTTTACAATAAATTTTGCTCAACTACATAACCTAATAATACTTGGTGTGATAGTAATTTTGTTTGCTTTACATAATGCGATATTAATTCCTCAAACAAATATTCTTATAACAATTAATGTTTAAATTCTCAACCAAGTTCAACAATTTGTGACAGCAATTTTATTTGCTAAAGTTGTGATTTAACTTGTAAAGAATGCCTATCTCCAAGAAATTCAAATTCATGTACATCTTGTGATGCAAATTCACAGTATAAATATTTCTACAATAATTCATGCTCAGCCTCAATACCTCCAGGTACTTACTGTGACAGCAATTTTTATTGCCATTAATGCAATTCCAGTTGTAAAAGTTGCTCAAATTCAGCCTCTGAGTGTACTTCTTGTGATATAAATACTCCAAACAAATACTTTTACAATAAATAATGCTCAACTACATAACCTAATAATACTTAGTGTGATAGTAATTTTGTTTGTACTAGTTGTAATTCCAGTGAATGTACATAATGTGATATTAATTCCTCTTACAAATATTTTTACAACAATTAATGCTTAAACTCTCAACCAAGTTCAACATTTTGTGACAGCAATTTTATTTGCTAAAGATGTGATTTAACTTGTAAAGAATGTATTTCACCTGGAAATGTTACTTCTTGCACTTCTTGTGATATAAATTCATCATATAAATACTTTTACAATAATCAATGCTTGGACTAGATTCCTCCAGGGGTATATTGTGATAGTAATTTTGTCTGTGAATAGTGTGATTCTAGCTGTAAAACATGCTTAAAATCAACCACTAATTGTACTAGTTGCATAGATGTCAAATATCTAAATAACGGTAAAAAAATACTTCTAAATAATAAATAAAAATTCATCAACAAAATTATTATTATTACTGTATACAACTCTCTCTTATACTTCACCCTTAACTCTAAACAATTAATAATAAAAAAATGAATACAGTGTTATTTTTTATTTACTTATTTATTCCTTATTTTAAATTATTTATCTTTTAATTTTTTAAAAAATATTAGGAACTTGCTTATGCCTTCCAGGATACTTTATGGATAGCTAAGGAGATTGCATAAGCTGTGCAAATAATTGCCTTAAATGCTATAATCAAGATACATGTTAGTAGTGCGTAATAAATTATGTTTTAAGTGACGATAAAACAAGTTGTAAATGTAATATCCCAAATTGCTAATAATGTGATAAAAATGATGGATCCCTTTGCAATATTTGTAATAATGGATTTCTTTCTTAATATAATAATAAGATATGTGATTGTGGAGCTTCGGATTGCTTATCTTGTGATCATTCAAATGGTAATATTTGTAATAAATGTCAGCTTAATTATGTATTAAACTCTAATTCTTCATGTGAATGTGCTGCTTAAAACTGTGCAAAATGTAATAAATAAGATGGTTCTATATGTGATACTTGTAAAAATGGATATATTTCTAAGGATAATAACAAAACATGCTAATGTGCAATTTAAAATTGCTTGTAATGTGATCCTGAAAATGGAAATACATGTTTAAAATGCTAGCCAAATTATTAATTTAATTCTTAGACGAATATTTGTGCATGTTCCGTTCCTTATTGCCAGACTTGTAGTGCTGCAGATGGTTCAATATGTGATACATGCTAAAGTGGATATATATTCTTATAAAGCAGCAAAATTTGTATTGTTTCTTAATCAAATGATTTTCATGTTTAGCAAGCAGTAATTTAAACAATAGGATACAATATAACTATTTAATTTTAAAATTAACCAATTATGACTAATGAAAATCCAAATACTTTATTTAATGTTTAAATAGCTGATTATGATAATCCCTTTTAAGTTAATTATCTAGGAACTGAATAAAGTAAGGTCTTCCTTCAAGTGAATATGGAAAATAACTGTAAAGATAGGAATCTAATAGTAATTATGAATGATCCTCTTTTTATCAATGTTAATAACCTTTAAGAACCTGAAAAAAAGGTTAAGTTGAGTGATTACATAGTTCTTACTCAGAATTAAATTTAATAAGCTGAAAATACAAAAAAGGCTGCTTCTTCAACATCAATACTTTTATACATTTTGACCCTTTTAATGACTATTTTAGGTAAAAGTTATGTACTTTTTAGTACAATAGACTTAACCACATTCATTTACTTCATGCTTTTCTTCAATGTAAGATATCCAGAAAATGTCCTATCATTTTGTTCTATCTTTCAAAATTTCTAATTTGCCTTCATTCCAAACACTATTTAACTTTATTTCATGGACCTAAATTACACCTAGCCAAATACTCCATAAAAATTTGTTGAGAATGGATATGATGCGTAAATAAATTAATAATGCTATTTCAAATTAGAAATATAATTTTTTCATATAAATTAAATAGATACTTCTTTAATGGAGCAGGTTAATCTTTCACAATAATAATTGGAATAGTATCGATCTATTTAGCATTGAAAATTTTGTCATTTATTCCAATTCCTTCTATCAGAGTTTATATTCAGAGCAAAATTAAAAGTGGATGGGTAAATTTCAATAAGATTAAAAATTAATTTTTTTAATTAAAATTTTATAAAAAGGAATACTGTGGATTCTTTGATCTGGCTGGTTGCGTTTATGTTTATGTGCTTGTTTCAGCATTATCACAATTTTATTGCTTTAAATTTGATGAATCTCTGGCTTTTCTTAATTACACTTTATTTGCATTAAGCTTAACATTTGTTTTAATATATCCTGTAATGTTAACTATTTTTATTGTTAAATGTAAAAATCTGAGAGATCCTGAGATTTAACAATAATTTGGTTCTATATACAGTGGTTATGTACTTCCAGAAAGCGAAACAAAAGAAGAAAAAACTTTAATTGAAAAGAATGAAAATAAAAACAATGTATTAAATTTAGAAAATCAATAAAAAGATGAAACATCAGATAAAATCTAGGAAGACTCCAATAGAAAAATCTTAAACAGACAATAATTTTTATAACAAAAGTGGAGTAAATTCACTAATGTCTTTCTGTATTTAAGAAAGATGATATATATCATGGTTTTATTATTTTTGTATGGTAATGTTTACCTTCAAGTCATAATCATTTGCTTGATGAATGCTTTTCTAAGTTTCTATTACTTATACTTAAAGCCTCAAGAAGATAAATCTGTTAATATTAAGAATGGAATTAGTGAAATTATTTTAATAGTAATGCAGGCATCTATTTGTTTCCTAGTTTAAGATGATGAAGAATAAGATGAATAACATAGATTTAATATTGGTTGGCTTATTGTCGCTTTAGCTTCTTTTATTTTAGCTATTCATATTTTTAGTGTTATTTTCGATCTAATTAAGGGTACTTTTAATTTAATAAAGGATTTCATAGTAACTCTATTAAAATCTAGAGCAGAACTTAAAAAACTTAAAATAGAAAAAGAAAAATAAGCAAATTAGTCAGATTTTTAAATTTTACATATAACTTCTCAGGTTCCATTAGAAAAGTTAGGTAAAGTTAAAGGGCTTAATAGAATTTTTACCACTCATATTATCTCATAGTTAGATCCATCTTAAAAATTCTCTCATTTATAAAAGTTTGAAACCTTAAATAATTAATCATTCACTAGATCTAATTTACCAGAAAAATAAGAACAGAACTTAGCAAATTAAAGCAATAAATATCCCTTTTCAAATCACAATCTTTTATCACATAATAGAGATAATTCAGTATAAATATTATGATTATAGTTATTACTATTATTATTATGACAATATTTATTTTTACATTTACAAACTAGCAATTAACTTATTTTAAAAAGACAATACTCTCAATTCAAATTCTGATAAAAATTAATATTCGTATTTGTTACTCTTAGATTTTTATAATAAATTTTCATGTTTTTTATTTAATTTGTAAAATACACTAATTTAAAAATTTTTCTCTGCAATAATCTAAAATTAAATATAAATAATATCATATCTCAGTACTTTGATTTTTAAGATATTTATTTTACATTTTCTATCTAATAATTTGCTTATTTTCTAAACATTATCTTCTTAATTCTGATTAAAATAACAGTATTTTTAGAAAAATTTAAGATATAAAAGTAATGTTTGGATACTATCTCTGTTATCGAATTTTCTAAATTAATTATCTGTACTTTAATTTTCTGATTCTAATTGTGTAAACTACTATTAAAAAATATTTAACAAATATTAATTTAAAATAAATAATTTTATTAAATATTTCGTTTTTTATCAAATTTTAAAATGCTCTTAAATAATTTTCTCTATTTAGTTTTAATTTTAAAAATTAAAAGTTTAATTTTAAAGAGAAAACAAATTTTTATCAGAAAATATAAAATACAAAATTTATGAAAACAATTTCATTCTTGAATTACAATTCTTATAATAAAATTCGTAAAGGTATTTTTTTTATTATCGTTGCTATTATCATTATTACTATTTATGTTAAGTAATTATTATCTTTCTTTACTTGATTTCTTAACTATTTTAACCTTGGAATTGCTGACAGATGTTGATTTGAGCATGATAACAGATTCTAATATCTTATTTTAACTTTCTTTGATTGTAATGGCTTAATCTAATTTTCAATTAGTTTATTAAGAATTTATCATAAATTATTTTAAATTATTTACCTTAACTAAGAAACTTATAAAAATTGATTGAATTAATGGATATGAACAGCATACTCTCACTAAATAATCATTTTTGTTAATTAACAACTTACCTTATTTATTACAATCACAATTTTAATTTAAAAGTGGTAAATTAACATGGTTTTTTTTCTAGTCTTTAAATCTAATCCATTCATATTATTCAATTTTACTTGAACTCAATTCTATTTATTTTTTAATTATAAATATTATAATTTATAAATTTTAATTAAAATTTAAAGATTAAGTGTTAATTATATTTAATATTTACTTACCTTTAATTTTTTAGGATATTATTAACTAAAACTCTGAGTATTTGGCAAATTAGCTTCTGTTGTTTTTTTAAATTTTAACTATTTATTTGGATTACTATCTTCAATTTAGTGAAATTATTCTTCATTATCTTCCCCATAATAAAAAAATAAGTTTTCATCATCTAATTATACTTCATTAATCAGGTATAGATTCATAGAGTAATCTATCACCAATACTTTAGTTATCTCCTAAATTGTAAATCAACTCATCAATTTAATCTTTATTAGACATTTCAATAGCTTCTATAAAAGATTTTACTTACTTTATAAAAGAAATATGATCATATTCCTTCTTTTATATCATTTTAAGTTTACTACTAATAGATTCAACTAATTTGTTATTCTAGTATTTATCTTCTTCTTTTCATTTTTCTATAGCCCTAATTATTATTTTGAATTTTTATTAATAATTTTACTTTTTAATCCTATCACCACAGTATGTGACCAAATATTTATTATCACATATGGAAGTAGCATGACTTAATTTAAAAACACCAAACTCCATGAGTTTTGTAAAGACATTTCCA
>JH720298.1:0-42902 GCA_000231825.2 Tetrahymena elliotti 4EA
AATCATAAATTAATCTCAATAATTTAAACATTTTAATCAAATTTTTTATTTTTAATTGAAAAATTATTAAAATTTTTGTAGTTCATTTTCTGAAAATAAAGATATTTGTATCCTCTGTTTTTTGATGATTAAAATAAAAAATTCTTTTTGAGAAATTGTGAAATTTTGTTAAAAATAAAGAGTGTAAATTTTTTTTGAATTTTGAAAAGCAATTTAATGAAAATGTTTAATTTTAACAGATTTCATAAAAAACAAATTTAGTTTAATAGTTAATACAAGCTTAATGATTTATAACAAACTTTATACAATTAGAAATAAAGATTAGAGAGTAGAAAATTTAATTTTAATAATTTGATCAATTTTATTTATTTATATTTATTTTATATATATATAAGATTAACTCATGATTGATAGTCATGATAGAGAAATGGTGGATTGGTAATGAATGATTGATGATTTTTCATTTTACATTTAAGAAAAATGAAGCATTTTTTATTTTTTTAAAAATAGAAGAATTGTTCATTTTTTCTGTAGATGAAGAGGAATTTTGTTTATTTATTTAGAAAGACTGAGAGTAATTAGTTCTAAAAGGAGAAGGACAATCGCTTTTTGGAGTTGATGTGGCAAAGTTACTCGATTTGTTAAGGGGGCTTTCAACAGATTCACTCATACTGAAAGAGTTAGATTTGTTGAAACTAAATTTATTAGTAACATTAAATATTCTATTTATCTTTTTCACACTAGATTGCAATTTATAAACAGATGAAGCCTTCTATGGTGAAAGTGAATCATCTGAGTTCTATTCAATCTAGAGACTGTTAACCTTCTAAAGTTTTTACCTATTTATTTTAAAGAACAAAATTTAATTAATTTTGCTAATCTCATTTTAAACAAGAAAATGGATTGAAAAGAAAGCTTAATTCTTACTTATTCTATTCTATTTCTTTTTGTTAACAAACTAATTTCCTTTCTTCTTCGTTTAGTAAAGTAGGTAGCTTGATGAGAATTTCATCTGCAGTAGGTCTTTTGTCAGGATTGTTTTCAAGCATTTACTTAATCAATTTTTACACTAAAAGGAGATTAATAAAATTATTTTGAAACCAAAATATTTATTTACCTTAAGTTGGAACAGTTTTAAATTCTTCATTAAAAAAATTTGATTTCTGATTTATGTACTCAACTGAGGATGATAATGATTATTGATAAGACTTTCCTGCAACCCTATTTCATAAAAAAAATTTATTACTTTTTATATTGATAGGTTAATAGCTTTCATACAATCTATAAAATATAGAACCGCAAGAGTAAATGTCACATTTTGTAGTTATATCTTTTTAGTTATTATTATAAGCAACTTCTGGGGCTTAATACCCATTAGGTTCTGAGTCAAAAGGAATCATTTCATCTCCTAACTTTATATTTAAAATTAATTAATATCATTCATTATCAATAATCAAAGTTATATTCAAAATACCCATTTTTAAATTCATAATTTTTTTGTTTTATTTTACAAACTTTATCAATACTTTTTCAGACATAATTTTTTATTTTATATTTTAGTAGAATTTTACTCAGAGTAAAAAGTAAATATTAATATGGATGAATCAATCAAACTTTTTACCATTAATAAATTATTATTTTGAAAAGTATTTGACTCAAAAAAACAAAATTTATTTGCATATGTTGTTGGTTTATCAAAAATAAATTTTTTTGTGAATTTGATAAAATTTATTAATGATAAATTAAAAATTATTACTATTTATCATCCATAAATAAATAAAGATTTTTGGAATTGATAAGTTTGTCTTTATGTTAGAAAAAAACGAAAATCTTGTCTTACTTGTTGAAAATCTCTAGCACTAGTAATGAGTAGATTATAGGAGTTATTGTACTTGAATTATATTGAATCTAGATTCAAGTTTCTTACTACAATGTTTTTAGAGTGTAGATATTTTAAGGCTTGGCATATTTGCTCAATAATCACACAAACTTCTTATAATGTGAGGCTTTAAGTAACTCTCAATTTATCGCTAAGCTTCTTCCCTTCATAGTTTTAAACAACAATTTTGTAGGTGTTATCTGATTCGAAGTAATCAATTCCTTATATAATTAATTTGTGGTTTAGAGTTCTAAGCATTTTGACTTCATTCAAAAACTATTTCTATTTAATGAATTGAAAAGTAGGATTAATAAATATATGGCTTTTAAATTAATCAAATAAATTAATTACCTTTTCTTTTGCTAAATTAACTTTATTTTTTTAATAATTTCTGGAGATATAAGTAGAGCCATCAGATTTTCTTAACACTTGAGTTATCTAAAAAATACAAAGAGTTATAAATAAACTCCTTAATATTTAGAAATCGATGTTACCTAAACATGTTAATCTTGAGAAATGGGAGTTTGTAAGGAGTAATAGGAGTAGAAGTCTAGCTTGAAAATATATTATTTGAGATACTCGTCAATGATATCTTTATTGTCATACTCTATCTATACATATGATTATTTTGGATACTTGTTGAACTAAATAAAGCACTATCTGGTTTCATCATCAACTATCATCTAGTAGGTTATTTTATCATTCAACTGCATAAAAGATATATTTTATGTTCCCTATTTTAATATTTAAGTTGTTTCAAATATAAATTTGTCATCTTTAATCTTTTGTAACATTTACTTTACAAAATTGTAATTTATTTTCTTGCAGCTTGAGGAATCCCTAACCATGTAGACTCTCAAAAGGCTCAAGGGTATTGGAAATCTCTGCCTTGCAAGAGCTTGTATTTTAGTTGACATCATCTAAATGTGGTTAGCATTTTACCCATATGTTTCCAACCTTAGGGCTATTAAGAGCAGACATAAAAACTTGCTGAATAAATTGATTGTTTTTGATTAAATAATATGCTTTTATTTGCTTTGTGTATTTATTAATTTATTTATCAATTATTGTTAATAATAATAATTCTTAAGTTTTATCTAATCTTCTTATTTAATTTCTTTGGCACTTTATGAAAATGTTACCAGTAACTTCTACTTTGGCTATCGTAAGCAAAGCTGATTTATTAGCTTGAAAGAAGACGTACAGCTTTAATTTTTAAAAAACATTGGTGATTTACATTGTAATACTATTTAAAATTTTACTAGCAAGCAAAAGAAAATGGTTTTGTTTAATTGTAGAAAAAAGTCGTTGTTAAGATAGTAAATTAAGCATTTTATCATTAATGATATAGCCATATTATAAAGTCATCATAATCCATTCTTACTATTCCTTATAGTGCAAAATTAAATAAAAAATTACCAAAAAAGAAAATATTTCTATTTCTATTACGAAAAAATGTTTTTTAAACAGAAATTAATGACTGAATAAATAGTTGAAATAATTTTTTTACAAGTTTACAGAAGTATGTTTAATTTATTTTAAAAATGCAAATAATGTATAAATAAGAATAATTTATTTAGTTTATATTTATATATGTAATCCAGCCAATCAATCAATTCTAGTATAATTTAACTCTTTGTTGTTGGATAAAAAAGATAGATAGATTGATTTAATTTTAACATTAAAATTTTCTTTCATTCAATAGAATACTCATTCGTTAGAGTTAAAGACCCAGAAAAAATCAAATAATAATTTATTTACTAGTTGAAGTTTGTGTAATTATTATTTTTATTAGATTAAATTTCAAGTAAATGTTGAATTCTAAATTTTAATCAAAACAACCAATCAATCAATCTATCATTCATTCATTTATTCATTCATTTAAACATTAATTAATCAATCATCTTAGCTCAGATGAAATAAAAGAACTTTTTTGAGTAAATTAAGATTTATTCTTCATGTTATCAATTGACTCTCTAAAAGTTTGAGAATATGTTTTTTTCAAGCTATATTTTATGCTTGAACAAGGTTTTTAAATTGAGTAAGCACTTATTTTTAAGATTGGACTACGGTTAGGAGAAAACTGTGTTTGACATTTTGCCTATGGAGTATTTGTTTTAAATTTTTTAATAGGGCTCTTTAACTCTGCTTCAAAGCTTAGCAAATCTTCAATTTTTTCTTTGAAAGACCTACCAATTCTAATTTCAGGAGATTCTGTTCTTAAGTTTGAGTTATATTAAGTTATAGCAGAACTTGAGTAAAGATTTTTCTTATCAGAGCTTTATTTAGGAGAAGTAAATGCACAGATTGAAGAGCCTGTACTTTATTTGTTATTGAAGCTACTCTTAAATCCACTAAAAAGAATAAAAAAATATTAATTTTTTAAGGAATTATTATAAAGCTATTTTAATTACTTTTATGATATATTATTTATCTGATTATTGCAAAAGTATTAGTCATCATCTCCTTCTAAACGATAAAATCCTGACAAGAGGGCTTATTCTGCAGATATTCTTTTCACTGGATTAATTTCTAGCATACCCTTTATGATCTTTTAAACTAAATAAAATCAGATATAATTTTTTATATTTTGTTTCTAAGCATTTAATATATTATTTACTTTATTATGGGTATTATGATATCTGGGAGGATGATAAATCAATTTTAAATTTCTTGTTTTCCATAAGGATTTATTCTACATTCTTCCCATTAAAAACTGGTTTTCCAGCAACTCTAAATAAAAATTAAAATTAATTTATTCATTAAATTTTTAAAATAAGAAATTCTTTACATTCTATAAAATAGTAAACCACAAGAAAACATATCTGTTTTAACACCACAAGCTTTTCCATCTTTAGAATTCAAGACTTCTGGTGCAATATAGCCTGGAGATCCACATTTAGGCAAAACAAAATCCTAGTAAAGCTTTTTATTAAAATAGTATTTTTAATATATTTTTAACAATTTAAAAAATAATTTTATTACATCTTGAGCAAATCCAATATCTGCAATTACTATTTCAAAAGAATTAGCATCTCTTAATAAAATATTTTCAGGCTTTAAGTCTCTATGCATGATATTTAAAGAGTGGATGTATTGGAGCCCTTCTAAAATTTATTGCATAATAAAGCAAGCATCAGCTAATTTGATAGATTTGATCTACTGTAATTTATATTCTAGGGTTTTTCCACTGTAGTACTCTAAAACAATCTTATATGCATTATCAGTTTCAAAATATTCTACTCCTTTTAATATACTTTTGTGGTTCAATCTGCGCAATAAGTTAATTTCATTCATCAATTCTTTCTAAAATTTAAAATTAAGTTTAAAATTAGCTGCGATTTCTGTGATTAGTTTATATTTTACTTTATTTTAAACACTGCTGTTCACTCTGTTTTTTGAGATATTTTTTACAGCAAATTTTTATCCTGTTAATTTATGTCTTGCTAATGAAACCTATGAAATTAATTAATAATTAACAGTTTGCTTTATAAATTTTAGAATTTTTTACTTAAGAATAAGTTCCGTTTCCAATTAAATCAACGATATCATATGAAGAATAAAAGTCATTCTTAAATATTATTTTATTGAGCTACTTATCAACAAGACTGATATCTTCTTACTACATCATTATGTAAGAATGCATTTATTTTTTTGAAAATTTAATGTAGCTAACTTATTTATTAGCATCATAATATGTGTTATATTAAACTTCTTCATTGAGCTAAATGAAACAGATATTATTTTCTTACTTTTTTATTATTTTAAAATGTTTAAATCAATAAAAGCTTTTCTCTTAAGAAATATCTTTTTAATTTTAATTAAATTTTAAAAGTTAAAGTTCTTACAATGGAATAAACTATCTTCTATTCATATATTTTTAATACTCCATTTTCATTATCTTTTTAATAAGCTTCTAAGCTATCACAAATCTAAGCTGAAACACGGAGAAGTTCTTTTTCAGCCTCCAAAGATGGGATTGTTTTGACCCAAATGCTATGTTTATTCATTAGTGTTTATTTGATATCTTTTATTTTAAAATTAGTACTTTTTATATCTTTTTAATTTAAAAAAATTATCTCATTTTTCAAATGAAGTTCTTTAATTAAAAAGACTGAAATAGAAAATAAGCAACTCCCTGAAAAAACAAAGAAATTAATGAAAAAGGTAAAAGAAATTAATTAAAAAGGAAATAGAAATTAAATGATATAAATTTCGAGTAGATAATGTAATGATAAAAAACTGTATTATCTATATAGAAAAATCAAAAAATTATTTTTACCCTGAATCCTGGGAAAAGTGATTTGTCTTTTCAACTTAAAAATGAAAAATTATTTTAAAAAAATAGATCTAAGAATAATTTATTCCTTCTAAATATGAGACGAGTAAAAATAGCTTGTTAAAACAAATAAATAACTTTTTTAAAGATAATCAAGAGTTTAATTTTGTGTTTCTGAAGAAATCATGATAAATCATTGCAAATAATTTAAATTTAGGAATAGAAAGTAAAGAAAGATCTAAATTATCTAAAGAAATTAATATAAAAAAGCTGACTGGCTGGTAGGCTGGTTATAATTAACTTAGAAAATTAAATTAATTCTGAAAATTTTGATTGATAGAAAACACGATTAATTATTTTTAAATTTTTACATGCGAAAATTGATTTCAAAGAAAGATTTAGCTCAATAATTCCTGAATTAGTAATATTTGAATAATTAAATATCTCTAAATATCTAACTTTAGATTTCTAAATATCTTTTACAAAAAATATCAATTTTTTTTTTTCACTTAAATAGGTAGATTTAATTTGTGAAATTTGAGAGATAACTAAGCCATTCATTATAATATCAATCATTATTTTCTTTTCTTATGATATTTTTATCATATTCTCTTAATAGAGATCATTAATATGTATTCATTTTTTTCTCTCAGTCTGTAACTTTAATTTTTGAACAAATTTCGATTGGTATCTTAATTTTAAGTTAAAAGATATCAAAGAATTTCTAGATACTTTAATCTAATATTTAATAATATATTCTCTTGGTCTTTTTAATATCTGTCTAATTAATATTCAAGCTAAAATGGATTTCATTCAATTTTATGGTTTCTTCCTAAAAATTTTATATGAACTTAATTTTAAATTTATTTACCTTAAATCCTCATTAATTTTCACCAACCCCCTCCTCAAACTCATAAAGAATTAAATGGTGATATTAAACTTATTTATTTATAAATATTCAGAAAATTTGGTGATAATTTATGAGGATTTACAGTATTTGTCTTATCAATAATTATCTTTAATTGAAATATTTATTAGCTCTTTACATTTTTAACAAATTTTTACTTTTTTGGCACCCATTTAAAATTGTAACCTAATTCTAACTAAATAAAAATGAAAATTTCATTTTTGTTATTTTTTGGAAAGAATTTATTTTCTTTCTTAATGTAATTGATTTATAGTATTAATTTACTTTTTAATTTTTCTTATGTTAAAAACAAAAATGGTCTTCTCATTTTTTATTAAAATTAAGACTATTAAAATCTTTTAAGATTTAAAAAATAATAAATAAATATTAAAAGTAAAAATAATCGAAATTTGCTAAATTAAATTTTTTATGATTATTAATGTAATTAAAATAACATTTTTATTTTAAGTTTTTGATTAAAATTATTATATTTTGGATGTAGGTTATCTAGCTTTTTAACTTTAGAATAAATAATACATAATAAAAAAAATAAATAATTTTTAGTTTAAAAATCTTTTTAAAACAACAGTAAAAAACTAATTTTGCTATTTGATGAATTTACTAATCTTTTACTAAAGAAGAATACTACAAAGATTATATTATTTAAAGACAAATATATTTATTTAATGTTTTATTAAACTAAAATATATAAATATTTAGTATTTAATATTAATTTATTTATTTTGACTGTGTATTTGATAGATAGATAGTTATTTAGTGATTTAGTTTTTTTTGTGAGTTTTTGTTTCTTTATTTTATTTTTACTTCTTTATATATACTATTTTTATTTGTTTATTTCTTCACTTTGCAATGTGATTTTTTCCATTTTCTTCATGTGAGCTTTTTTTTGAATAAAGTATCTTATTATTGCTGACTGATGCCATTTTCTTGGTCCCTGAATTAATTGGACTATCTTAAGGAGTATGGCAATCAACTAGTTTAATCTTGCTAACTTTTTTTTCAGGACTGATTTCTTTACTTACTCTTTACTTGATAAGGGAATTTTTTCTTAGATTCTTAGTTTATTCTTCTTTACTAATTATATTTTTTTTTGGTTACAATTCTGAAATTTCAATTGAAGTTTATTTGCTATATTAAGATTTTTTCATTCCATCAGTTTTATCTTTATTGACAGGTTTCATGTGAGGACTATTTGGTAATGAGTTATTACTACTTAAAGAAGAAGTTGATCCTTTTTGTGAATGTATTCCATTTAAGGAATTATGAAGAGAGCCTATATTATGCAGCTGAACTGACTGTCTCTATTTATGTGGACTTGAAGGGTTTAGTCTAACTTACTCTAACTAAGTTCCTGTATTTTTTCTTTTGTGAAGCTTTGATCTTTAAGAAAAATAAAATTATATTGATTATTTCTGATGAATTTAAAATTAGTTTTGGGTTTGGTAGATTAATCAAGGCAAAACAAAATATATTTTATTGGAGTTGGCTTAAAAAATTTAAGAATTATTAAATATTTAGTTAGATTTTTTAATTGAAAAATGTAAAATCGAATAATTTTTAAATATTTTTTACTTTAATAAGTTTTTACAAAAATATTGTTGTTATTCTGCATTCAGCCTATAAAAAAAAGTGTCCAGCGCTTCTTAAGCAGAGATTCTTTTTTCTGGATTAATTTAAAGCATATTTTCAATCACCTTTTATACTGATAAATTATATGTATTTTATTTAATTATTTCTGAATTTAGTAAAAGAATTTATTACTCTACTAGGGCAACTTTTTAAATTCTGCTGAAGTCAAGTCTACTTTACATTTTTTATTTTCTTCTAATACCTCTACATGAGATTTTCCCTAAAACAGAGGCTCCCCCATTACTCTTTATTAAAAATTGTTTAAAAGAGGATTTTAAGAATAAATTTTACAGCCTATAAAATAAGCATCCACAAGAGAAAATATCACTCTTGACATCATAATCGGTCCCAATAGTGGAATTAAGTATCTCCGGAGCTACATAACCTGGTGTTCCACATTTTTTAAAAACAAAGTTTTCATTTACCTTTTATTATCATAATATAAAATAATAAGTAAATTAATTAATTAACTATTTTTACATCTTAAGATAAACCCATATCACTAATAACAACGTCAAATGAGTCTTTATCGCAGAATAAAATGTTATCTGGTTTTAAATCTCTATGCATAATATTATTCTAGTGTAAATATGAAAAACCCTAAAGAATTTATCTCATCATATCACAAATTTAAAACAAAGTAAAACCTTGTGATTTCTCTAGTTTCTATTCCAACGACCCTCCTTCATAGTAATGCAACACAAATTTGTATTAGTTATCTGTCTGAAAGAATTCATATGATTTAACAATTTTATCATGGTTGACTCTACGTAGAAGATTAATTTCATTCAATAACTCTTTCTTTTAATAGAATAAAATAATTGTTAGTGGTATATCTTTTTACATTTTTTGTTAAAAATAAAAAAAAAGAAAGCTCTACTTTATTTTAATCATTTAAGGCGATTCTATTTTTTTAAATAGATTTGATTGCATATTATTTGTTATCTCTTTTACTTTTTGCCAAAGTAACCTTATATTAAATTAAATGAATTTTTATTAGTTTAAATCGCAAACAAAAAAAACTATAAAAAATGAATGAAAACTACTTGTGAAAAGCTACCATTTCCAATATAGCTGATTATTTCGTAATTCTCTGAAAAATCTTACTTAAAAATTTTGTTTTTCAGCAGCAAGTCAATTTAATCGATGGAATCTTAACTCATTTTCACATAAGTTTCCTTACCAAATTTACTGAGCTTTAACAAGCATGACTCATGATTGTATAAAGTAGAATAAGTTAATTATTCTAGAATTCTAATGAAAGCAACAACAAATCCTTACTAAATATACACAAATAATAGATTAATTCTTTATTTTTAATTCATTAAATTAAGTTAAATGCTTGAATGCTATAAAAACCTAGCACTAATAGTAATAAGAGTTTTACTTGAGTAAATGTTATTTTTTCTTCATTGACTTTAATCAATCCTTCTCCGAAAATAGACAAGAAAGGGTCTCTTTAATCAGAGATTTAGGCAGGAAATGAGAGAGTATCTAAGTCATAATCTTTGCAATTGTTGCAAACAGTCCACACTTAAAGATTAGTAGTATTATTGAGAATATTTGTTGAATCTGACATATTTAATATATTTTTTATATTTACTTTAGCCTTATTTCTACTTTTAATGATTAAACTTTTTTTTCAATTTTAATTAAAATCTTGTAAAATAACACCCCTAATCTACTAATCTAGAAACAATATATATATTCAATCCTTTTTTTGCCTTTCTTTCTAATTAAATTTCTTAATTGAATCTAAATTAACTATCATGAGAAACTTTAAAATTTAATAATTTTTATTGTAATGCTTTCAATATCGCAAATTAAGTCAATCAGTTTACAATAAAATACTCAATTTTTCATTTTTATTTGTTTTTTAAATGCTTTATTTTATTTTGCTTTATTGAACAGATTTCTTTGAACATCTCTCTATCAAAAATTATTTGAGTATTTTTAATCTTGCTTATGTCATTCATTATATATACAAAAAAGAAAATTCTAAATATATTTACTTTCTAGATTAATATTTTTTCAAAATGAATTAACTCCATATTGATTATATTTATTTAAATTGTAAATTTGATTGTCTGTCTATTTCTAATTATTTATATTTTTACTTGTTTATTATTAAAAAAGCAAAAAGAAAGATAGTTTTTTGAATAATAAATTTACCTTTAAGAATAAACATTGTTTGGCTTGAGGTAAAAAAAAAACATTTTTAATTTTAGGTATTAATTATTTAATAGAATGCAAAATATTTATTACAAATCTTTTTCTTATTATTAAGATAAACGAAAAAATTATTATCTGCCTCTTCTCTGTACTATCAAATAAGGAATAAGTTATGTAAATTCTCTCTTACTTTGTTCTCAAAAATTCATTACACAATAAAATTATTTAAATAAAAGAGAAAAGTAGGAAAAAAAGAAGAATTTTAAAAACATAGGTAAAATAGGGTTGTTTCTCAATATTTTTTTCCTTAAACCATCAAACCTCATATCTGCAAATCTAAAGTATGAGCAAATGAGAAAAAGGATTTGCAAAAAAATAAACTCACAATAAATTAAATTGTACTACTTGATTATTTTTATTATCAAATATTAAAGTATTTTTTTCTTAATTTTTCGGCTTCAGTTACTTTCTACACCATTTTTATTTGAGTCTGTCTGTTATGGCGTTAAATTAATTGGATAATTTTAAAAGAAATTTAGTATTTATAAATCATAAAAAAGTCGAATAAAAAGAAAGTAATTTATAAAGAAAATATGAATAATGACATAAATGTAAATATGTAACAACTCATGATTCTATTTTACAATAAGATTTTGATGGATAAAAATGAATTGCTCCATATTATTTAGATATTTCTTCATTCTCATTTACTATTTAAATAAGAAATTCATGATATTTCTTCATTCTTAAAGGTACTTCTAGCTATTAGCATAGTGATTGTAGATCCTATTCATAAAATTCTTCTAACTATTTGATGTCTTCTTCTTCATACAATTCGTTTTGTCTCATTTTGCTATCAAATATAATTAGTTTCTCATATGAGTTGTAAAAATAAATTTCATCTATTATTACATCATTTAAGTATTTTTCGATTAATTATTTTAGGGAGATGTTTTATTTGATTTTTGTTTTATGAAATTATTATGAGAGAATCAAAGACTTGAAAGTGAAGTTATAATTCATTTCAATATCATAATTTTTAAAATGAATAGATTTTAATAGTTAATTTAGTTCTTGTTAAGAATTACGATGCTATTTTAAGGATTACTTATTTATTTCGTATTTGAAATATTCAAGCAGAGAAGTAGCAGCACTTTATGATGTTGATGTTATAAGGGCTCCATTTATTTCACCAGCTTTTTACATGATAAAGAGACTATCTGGAGTATCTAATTGATACAACTCACATCTAATATGAGTCATGTAGTAAAGGAGATTTAAGTGTTTAAGATTGCTTTTATCAAACTCAAATTGACGGATTTAAATATTCTAGTTTTATATTAGAATTTATTAATCTTCTGTTGAATTAATAAATTGTGAATATTCTAAAGTTAAATCTGGCTCAATCATATCTAAAATCACTTAGGCTAAATAGTAAATAAACTCATTTTAGTATTTTAATTTTTTTTCTTCTGATATTTCATTGCTTATTCTTTCACAAATTTATCTAAGATTGTGAATATAAACTCCATCATTCTATAGCTTTGAAATATCAGAGTTTTTTAAATGTATATTACTATCAGATCCTTCTTTTCTAACCTCAGTAAATTCATTTTCGAAAAAATACTTACACCAAGCAATAGCTTCAAGAGGATTTTTATGTTTACTAGAAATGGTACATTTAGGGATTGATTTCAACCATGATGCTTATTAATTTTTAAGAAAGAAAAAATTTATCAAAAATCTTTTGAAATTTTATTAAAAATCTAAAACGAAAAAAATTTTACTGTTCTCTACTGCAAATTTAATTGTTAATGTGATATATGGGACTTAAATCTATGACTATGCTAAGAAATTAAGAGTAGCACTATCAATTAAGCAGGTAAAAGTTCTTCTTGCCATTTAGCTAAGGTATTTTCTACCTGCAACATTGTCAAAGCAGCATATAATTAGATTTAGTTCACTAAATTTATCAAAATTAAAGAATTTTTCTTCATTACTTTCATTTAAATAACCTACTTAAGCAATACAATTGATATTATTCAATCTATTTATTTTACTACTCAAAACTTCTGATTTATTTTTCTTATTGTCTTATTTTGTGTAAAACATTTACCTAAAATTTATAAAAATAAATTAATTCTTGACTGAAAATTAAAAAATAATTCTAATTTAAGAAATTCAATTGTAAAAAAATTTTAGATTTTTAATTTAAAAATGTTCATTTTAGGAATTAATTAATTACCTATTTAAATTAGATACTTCTATAGTGTCATTGTCAATTAAAGTTAAAGACCCATTATTTTAGCCCATGCCTAGAAGAGTTAAAAGCTTAGTTTATTCACTACCTGTAGCACCACAGCCTGCAATCAAGTATTTTCCATTTTAGATTTTTTCAAATAGGTCTACTCCAAAAATAATTTTTTAGGTTAGAAATTAATCGTTTTCACTTATTGTTTCTCTTTTTTCAAAATCTTATTTAATTAGCTAGTAATCTTACCATCCAATCATTTGTTAAATTTAACTCTGATCACAATTGTTAGGAAATTTAATCTTTTCTAGGATACAATTTACTATAAATGGTGCCCAAAAAGATTACACCACTATAAATTACTGAGCAATATAGAAGCTAAGTTTTTTATTTTGAACAGGTTCTTCATTTTTAAATTTTTTTAGTTCTGTTTATTCAATTTCTTCCTGCAATATCTTTTCAAAAAATTCCTAATCCTAAGAATTTAAGTATTATGGTAGCTATTACTTCTCTTCAAAAAATTTAAAAATAGCATAAGTTCTAATAGATTGTATTTCTTTGTCTCTTGACAAAAAATTTGCTTTTAAGAATATTTCTTCATCAGTTTAGAACTTTTATCCATAATAATGTTCAAGCATCTAATGGTGGTCTCTAATGCAATAAAACAAAAAACTGAATATGATAGAACTATAGGCAAATATAAATCCAACTTTTGCAGTTTTGCACATTTCATTCAATTCAAATAGTTATCTCAAAGAAGGAAAAACAAAATCTGCTACAATTACAAATGCAATTTCATTTTCAATCAAAAAATTTTTGTTAAAAAATAAATTTTTTTATGAAACAGTTTAATAGTCAGTATTCTTCTAGAATTAGTTAAATGTTTCCTAGCATACTTTACTTCTATTTAATTTTACATTCTAGTTTATTTATTATTCATGCAGAAATATGTTAAACGTTTTGTCTTAAATCTTAGGTTCGCTATCGTCACATAGAAATATTTTTTAGACTCCTAAAAAGGACAAGTTTTTAACTATCTCAGTCCCAAGCCCTTACAACCCAACTATGCATATATTAGTTTTTTTAAGTTGTTCTTAATTTTCTGAAGTAAAAATCCCTTCAATAACTTAACGAGAAATAAGTAAATCCTTTTCTGTAATATGAGGAGAATGATCAGTCATTTTGTTAATTTTGTTTATGAATTTTTTTTCTGAAAAATTATTTATTTTTTTTATCTTTTTCTTTCAATAAATACTCTGGAAGATAAAATTGAAATAGAAAAAAATACAGAAAACAAACAAGCAAATCAAAAATTATATTTAATCTGTTATGTTGGGGTGAGTGATATACTTTCATTGAAAAAACACCTTAAATATTTCTTTTTAATAAGTCTCAAAACATGAAAATGGCTTTACATAGAGTAATCAAAAACAAATGCCTCTTTAATAAATTGTTAATAAATTTAGAAAAGTGCCACATAAATAAAATACTTTTCTTCTTTGGAGATAATAGTGAAATAAATCTAAAATGATCGGAATTAATTCGAAAAATATCAAAGGTTACTAAAACTTTCCTCATACAAAAATAAAAAGGATTTTAGAATATTTTACAAAGATTTAATAAAATTTAATGATTATTAGTGAATCTTATGATTAATTAAAAACCTCAAATATCTCTTTCTTTCTCTTTATCTTTCTATATTTTTGATAATATATTCATTCATGTAATATTTCTTTTTACAGAATTGTACTTTTAAAAGAGAAGTAAATATTAATAAAAGGAAAATCTGAGTTAATCTAACAATCACCTGCATTTCCTTGAATCTGATTATTCAGGACAACTGATTTTGATTTATTGATTTTTTATTACAATTTATCAATATCAGCTTGTGATAAAGTATTATTAGATGTTATATTAATTTCTCTAATTAATTCTTAAATGTTATCTGCATCATCTATTTCGTCATCTTAGACAAGACTAAGAAAAATACCTCCTACGGATTTTGAAATCTTCTTTAAATCTAGTATTTTTGTATATTCTTGGATTGGTTTCCCTTAGATTGTAAGAGTAACATTTTCAGATTATAAATTATCTATTACTTATTCAATGCTCATGTCAAATCTTAGATTTAAATCTTTATTTTACATAGCTCCATTTTTATTAAGGCATTTCATTTTAACATTAAAATCAAGTTTCCAACTTTCGGATATTGCCTTAAAGGCTCTAATATTTTATAGAGTAAAGAGTTAATTTGATAAATATATATTTTTAATTATTTTACTTAGTGTTTTAAAAATTCGGCATTTTGATAATTTCAATTTTTTAATTTAATCTTAATTATTATTATTAAATTAATTATCTTTATTTTCAATCATTTTTTGCAAGTTTTTAATTTACTTTTTCATAATTGCATTAACAAATTAGGTAAAAAAATATTTTTTTCTTCAATATTTTTACTAAATCAATCAAATTTAATGATTTTTAAAATATCTCAAAAAAAAATTTCCATCTTCATAACTAATTTTCAAAAAATATTTAAAAGAAAGATTTTTTTTTGAACAATAGTGATCCTTGTCATTCATACTCAAAATTAAATATATTTGTAAGATAATATTATTTAAAGATCAAATATTCTTATTTAGTTTGTAAATATTCTAAATAATTTCCATTTAATTTTTTAAATTTGCAAAGAAAATCCTTTTTGCAAATCTGTCAATATTGGGCATAATGGGCTTTATTTTTGGTATCATAAATCTATCAACTAAAATTGAAATGTGAAATAGTGTCATAGCTTTATTTGTTATGACTCTCTTTTGTTGGACAAGTTCTAAATAACAAACACAACATAAAAAACTTAATTTTTATCAAAAAACAAAAAATAAAAAATAGACAGAGAGTTATTTATTCTAAAAACTTAAAATAGAAAATTTAAGTTAAAAATAAAGTACTAAAATTTAAAAATGAAATTTTGTCTATTTCTTTATAAATAAATATTCTAAATAGATTTATTTATAACTTTTTGTGATAAAAATAATTTAACTTTTTATTTTATTATTTAAACATAATATTCTAATTTTTAGATTATTCTAACTTATAACTATTTTATTAATTATTTTTCTATTCTTTGCTAAAATTAAGTTTTTTTATTTAGAATAAATAAATATTCTAATATTTTTCTAAATAATAAAGATAAATATTCTTTTACTAATTATTGTATTCTTATTAATACTTACAAAATACGATTACTTTGATATTTTAAATTTATATTTTATTAAAAGCCAGTTAGACCTTACCCGAAGAAATATTTGTTACTAAACAAATAATGACATTATATCAATATTCTAAAGAAGAATATATGTATACATATTTACAAATCATTCATTTTTTGTGTAGTGTTTTAGAATTTAAAATGTCAAGTTTTTTCTACTTTACACATTTTTCACTTGATTGCTTAAAAGAATATAGTTATTATGAAAAAATAACATACTGAAGGAAAGGTAACTGAAAAAAAGAAGAAGCATTAATGGGTTGAATTATAAGACAAATATCAAATAATTTGTAATATTCATAAAACTTGAATTTTTAAAATTTATAAAGAGAGGAAATTAGTATTGAACCTAAAGATAAATCAATCATAAAAAAATTGCTTCAATAATCTAAAAATAAAAAGAAACATTAAGAAAAAACTTATTTCATCAATATGGATAGAAGTTATTCTAATTTGAATCTGAGTTACTTTTATTAATTATAATAGTATGATACTATGATGAAAGTACCCTCAAAGATCCTTTTAAAAAATTTTCTTGGATTTCATGTCTCAAACGCTACTAAGTAATTATATGCTTTGAATAGAAAGTCAGCAAAGTATGATGATTTACCACTCAATAAAACTATGCAAGAATTAAATAATAGCTCACTTTTTGTAGATATTTAATCTGATTATGATGTCAAATTAATCAAAAGAAGCATTGAATTTAAATATGATTTTTGATATAACAACTAATTTACTTTACTTAGGTTTGTGTTTTTTTGTTTTTTTGTGTTTGTATTGAAAATGATACACAATCTAAATATAAATAAGTAATTTTTACTGATTATACCTTAAATATTTTATAGAGAAAAGATAATAAATCAATTAGAATATTTCAACTTCTCATTTAAAACAATAAAATCAAAAAAGAAAAGTATAATTATTTTTCAATTGTATAAAAAATTAACTACAAAAAATCCCTGTCACGAGAAATTTAATAATATGGTTATTATTCATAAAAATTAGTCAAAAAAAAAGAAAAAATAAAAGAAAATATAAAAGACTTAAAAACACAATCCTGATTTAGTTAAAGAAACATTAGACTAAAGTTTAGTTGGCTAGGAAGTAAAAGTAAATAACAACCGACAATCTGATGTAATAGTCGGAAAGTCATAAAAATATATTAATGAATAAATCAAAACTAAATATCCTGTTCAAAAAGAAGAATAGGATATAGAGCCCTCATAAAAATAATAATAATCTACTTATGGCTAGGGTGATGGCTCTGAAAAATAAAATAAATCAATTAGAGAATATTTTTAGAGTTTTTTTCAACATTGTAAAAAATTAACTCAAAATTATTTGTGTTGTTTTTGCAAAAAAAGGAAAAATCAATAAGAATATGAACCCAGTAGTCCTGATTTAGATAAAGAAACCTTAGCTTTAGATTAAAATTAAGAGTCATAATAGGTCTTTAATACACAACTACCCTCAGCAGAAGAATAACCTAAAAAGAGTTAGTAGTAATCAAGTAATGACTAAATTGACTACTTTCAAAAAGAGAAAAATGAAAACACTTAGGAATTAAAAAAAAAAGAAACTGAGTAAGATATTAAAAATCAAATTTCCTTGAAGTTATAAGAAATATAAATTAATAAATAACTTAATCTTTCTTATCCTTAGGTATCATAAGAATAATAATAAATGTCCATTAGTTAATAGATCTCAAATGAATCTCCATCTCAAACAAAATAATAACACTAATAGAGCTCACAGTAATAATAAACTAATGCTGAAATTGATTATTCTTAAAAAGATATAAACAAATAAATAGCTAAAAATGATAAGTCATTAAACTCTAATAATTCAGACGTATTTCCTTCACCAGAAAAATTAAATAACCAAAAAAATAATGAAGAGAATTACTTTCCAAATTCCATATAAAACTATGGAAATACCTGTTATTTTAATTCAACAATTTAGTTAATAAAATTAGTGTATTTCTTAAATGAATAATTTAAATAGATTATTCACTAAAATCGAATGACAAATCAATTTTGTTAGTCACTATATTTATTATTTACAAATAGACATGTAATATCTAAAGAACAGATCTAAAGAATTTTTCGTTACCTAGAAAATCCTTATTTTTAGTTAAATGGCAAACCAAACGATTGTAGAAATTTGATAAACTCTATAATTTCTAAAATAAAGTCCATTGATAGATAAACTAACCTTATCTTCAAATCTAAATTTTTATTTTTCTATGATAATTGTTGTTGCGGGTACTTAAATGAAGATACAATTTCGTTTAATCCAATAGTTGTGTAAATAGCTGATATAGATCAGAGTATAGAAAAATGCTTTAATAAGTCAATTCCACAAGCTCATGTAAAATTATTTTTGTTTATCATCTTAAGCAACACTATTTTAATAAAAAGTGTCAAGCTTGTGGAGAATCACTTGTATGCTAAGTTAAGATAAATACTGCTCCATAAATACTGTTATTTTCAGTGGACCAAGATACAAGACAAAGTAAATATTTATTTTTTTGTTGCATTTTAAAAATTCTAAAAAATATTAATTTTAATTAATAGAAATTAAAATAAACAATACTTTATCATTTAATTCTGATTCTGAAACAAATTAGACTTTATCTTATGAACTTATTGCAGCAATATTTGGACCTGGACATAATTACATATAGATCAAGCATAATTAAAATTACTATGAGCTAAATGATCATACCATATTAGGATTAGATAATATCGAAGAATATGGAAATGTTTAACTGCTGTGTTATTAAAGAATTATTACTTGATATTTTCATTATTTAATTTTTTTATAGAACATTTGTTTTTTTTGAATTGTAACAGCCTCTTAAATATTTTAAAAATCTCTTAAATTATTTATTCACATATTTTATTTTTAATGTAAGTTCTTTGCCAAATTAAATTATTTATTTTTTGAATAAAAGAGAATTTTAATTGAAATAAAAGTTTTTGCTACACTCTAAAGAAAGTGAAAGGGAGTGATATAAGCTTAACATAAATATAATATTTTAATTTTTATTATCAAATTTGATTAAATAATTAAGCAAGTAATTAAGTAAGAAAGATATACTTTTTTAAAAACAAAAAACAAATACTTCAAACAGAAATTCAAATTTTTTATTTTTGAGTCAAATCTCATTAAAAAATGTGTTTCTACATAATAAGGCTTACTTTTTAGAATTTTCATCAAATAACTCTCTCTTATTTTAATAAATAGATTGGCATTTAAATGGATTGCATGATGGACCACCTACATTTTAGTATAAAACAGATATAGCATTGTAAATAATTGCTATTAAGTTTGCATTTGGATTATGATTTCTCCAAGAATACCACAAACTAGAGCTTTATCTCCCATCACTGTAAATATGACTATTATAAGGAAAAGGCTCACAAAATTTCCAAATGGGCTTTTTAGTGGGATAATCACTTGTAAATTCTATTTTTAACTAAGAAAACTTTAAATTAAATTTGATTAATTAATTGTTACCTTAAAAATACCATTTTCATGAAATGTTTAACTTCTTCCAAAAATATAAACATCTATAGTATTTCTTGTACTTCTATCGATTTTTGGAGAGAATTCAAGGACAAGCTATTCCTCTGATATTTTTCTAGCCTCATCATACTCTTTTTTAATGTGAGGATCAAGAAGTCTGCTTACCATTCTAGTATTAAGAATTACTTTTTTATTCTTAAAGTTTTTAAGTATTAATTGAATAAATGTTTATGACTATTAGATCTAGTTATGTAGTACTTTAATATTACACTAATCTAAAGTGTTTGCTAGATATTAATCCATCAAGATTTATGTTCAACTACTTTAAAATAATTAGTCTTTAAAACAATTAAAATTCTGAGAAAATAAAATCAATTTTTACAAATATTTTTACATTACATAGAATTTATGCTTTTTATTTACAATAGTTAGAAAAAAATATTTTAAAAGTTTTATAATCTCATTTTTTTACTTTTTAGAATATAAAAGTATTTGTTTTGTGTTTTAGAATATCTATCTTTTTTTATTAAAATAAGGGGTAAGTCGATTAATTAATCAATCAATCTATAAAATCTATTCTTAGCTTTTAAATAAAATCTATTCTAATTTTCTATTATTATTTATTCTAAGAATTCAAATATTCTAAATAAATTAAAATTCTAAAAGATCAAATGAGATATTCTAAATTAAGATCTAACTAATATTATAAAGTATCATGAAATATTCTAATATTAACAATATGTTTAACATAATACTTTTAATAAAGAAATTTTTTCAATTTAAATTTACAATATATTTTATACTTTACATTTTATTTTTAACTTTTTTCTTTATCATTTTTATCATAAAATATATTAAATATTTTAGTAAAGAAAACTATAAAATTTTTTAAAGAATTCTATTAATCTAACTTGAGGAGCAGAATAGATCATACTAGAATCCTAAAAAGAAAAATAGGTGAATTTATAAACAAATTATTTTACAATATTTAAATCAGATTAAGGTAGAAATTTTTAGATACCAGCTTTTTAAAGTTCAAATAGCAAAAAACTAAATAAATAGGAAAAACAAATTTAGGTGGTAAATAAATTATTAATAATCAAAATTTTGAAATTACATAATAAATAAGCTATCCAAAATAATATTACTAATATTTAAGTAATAATAATTTTCCTACAAAAAATAATTCCAATCCAAGTAGATAGAGAGAAATGAAAAAATAAGAATAAGAAAGATAATTGCTTCTGTAATAATATTAATAAATCTATATTCCTGTCATAAAATTATTTAAATGCATTCTTAGTCGGTGTCAAGATTTCAAAAATCTTTTATTAACAAAACGAGCATAATTTGGATAAGAACTGAATTAGGTACTATTTAATGATATTAAGGAACCATAGCTTGAAAGGCTTCATAATTAATTCAAAAATTCTTCCTACTGTTAATAAAAATAAAATTCAATTTAGTTTTGCAAGTATTTAATTCACTATTTTGGAGAAAGAGCTTCATAAGAAATAAAAATTATTTTTGGAATCAACTTCTGTATTTAATATAAAGAATGTTCTTGTGGATTTAATTAGGAAAATTGTTTCTTTAGAAAAAAATTTTTAGATCTATTAACTTCTAAATAAGATACACTAAAAGAGGAAATATTGGAAACCTTAGGTGTTTAAGTAAATTTTTTTGAAAAATAATAACAAATGAATAAGAATAACATTTAAAATGGGGGGATATTCTAAATAGCAGATAGCAATGCTGGAAAGAAAAATGAAAAAATGATTCATTTATTGTTATAAAATAGTTGTAGATGCTCTTATTTAGAATATTTGTTGAAATATTATCTTAATTTTGTTAATTTATTAACTATTTTTAATATTTTATTCTAATAAAATAGTGTGATAGTTGCAAATAAATGAAATAGATGACACTTAAGCTCATTTAATCTCCTGAAGTTCTAATAATAACTTTTGAAGCTTAACATTCTCAGAGTAATTACTATTTTTAATATTTTATTATGTATATATAATATTTATAAAAGCAGTTTAAATTAATGAAGAACTTTTATTTGAAAATGATAAAACTAATTGAAATATAAATTGTAATGCATAGTTTAAGGAGAAACCTAATCTGAAACACAATATAACTATAATTAAATAATCGAAAACTAACCCTCAAATATTTTAATCAAAGGATTAAAAGGTATATAAATACTCTATTACTGTAAAGACCATCATAAGCTGGAAGGTGAACAAATACAATTAGCTGAAAAAATAATAAAGGAGTGCCAATTTTAAAATCAATCAAAATAGCATTAATGTGATGAAATCTATAACTAAAGGAATTAGTAACTTCAAACAAATTAAAATTGTCAATAAAACCAAAATAAAACATACAAAGAGTAATAAAATAATATTTTAGGGATTTAAAATTATGGAAATACTTGTTATTTTAATTCTGTAATCTAACTTCTAAAATATTTTTTCTTTTAAAATAAATAATTTTAAAATGTTATCTGTTAAAACAAAAAGCAAGAATTCCCATTTATCTCTGCTTTAAAGGAGGTATTCTTATCTAAAAAATAAATAAAAAAAGAACATATTTCAAATTTATTTTCATGCTTAAATGATTAAAAATTTTAAATGGATGGAAAGCCTAGAGATTGTAGACAGTTACTGACAACTATTTTTTCTTAACTAAAAAACTCAAATTAATCTAGTCAAATATTTGAGTCATGCTTCGTTACTAAATTGAAGCATTGTGTTCACAAAAATAATAATATTGGTATGTAATCTCAAGAAAATAGCGAGATTATACCTTTTTTGCTTGAAATTTATAATATTTAAAAAAGTTTAATTGAAAATATAAACAGTTATTTTTAATCAGAAAATGTAATTATTTTGTTTACTTTTTTATTACATCAAATTTATTTTTACAAGTGTTAGGAATGCTTTTCACAACATGTACCAGAGATATTTCTAAAAGATTCACCAGAAATTCTAATGTTTTCTGTGAATTAAAGTATAGAAAATAAATGTAATTTTTAATAAATTATTGAAGAGTATTATTTACTTTATATATTTACTAAAATAAGATATATTGTTAGATAGAAAAATAGAATTCAGATCCTATTATCAACAATAAGAAAAAATTCAGTATACTCTGTGTGCTGCTATATTTGGGCCTCATCATAATTATATTGAAGTGCAATATGAGAATGTTTGTTATCAAATTGATGATTTTTATTTTAAGGACATAAGTGAGATTAACATTTTAGGTAAAGTATAGGTTGTTTGCTATAAAAAAGTATGATAAATATAGTTAAATAACTTATAATTTATTTATTTGTGTTAATTTATATTTACTTATTATAACTTGAATAAAAATTCTAATAATTAAATACTATTCTGTCAAATGACAACTAAATTATTCTTGTTACTATAAAATTTCAATAATTAAACCCAGTTAAAAATAATACATGAATTAAAAATTTAAACAAAATACAATTATTTTAAATAAACTTTAGTAAAATCTACCTATCCTTCCAAAAAATACAATAACTATTATTATTTTGATGATCTATTGATGATAACTTCATAAATTAAATAGAATAATTTTTTATTTAAGTTAAGATCAAAGAGAATATTTATTTAATTATTTTTTTGTAGAGTGTACATTTTTTAGTAGTTGAAATTTTTTCAAAAATTTAGATTTAAAATTTTAAAGGATTTTAACTTCCAAATAATAGATTAAAAAAATTTCATAAATTTGGGCTGAATCAATGAGATTATTTAAAGTAATAAATAAATAGAAGAATAAAAAAATTAATAATTTATTAAGAAAAATAATTAACTTATTTAAATTTTAATCTTTCTTTTTAAAAAAATAAATTTTTTTAAATAAAACTGATCCTATTTATAAACTTAGATCGCTTTTTAATTAGAAATAAAGGAAAAATAAATAAAGATATTATATTATTCAAATAAATTTGTACTTAAAATTCAAGTATCTTAATTTTTATGAAAAAATTTAAGAGATAAAAATCAAATTTGTAATTTATAATCATAATTGAATAAATAAAAAGTCATTAAAAAAATTTGCTTTTCTTAAATTATTATGATACTTATTTTTATTATTTAAATTTTCTATTTTTCAGTCTTATCAAATATACAACAAGTCTGAATCTTAATTAGTATCAACAATTGATCTGGAGAGTTCATAAGTATAAAAGAGTATTATTAGTACTTCTAAAGATAACATAATAGAAAAGATTGCTACTCCTTCATTAGAAGATGAGAGAACAATTCCAATTATATCTAAAACAAAAAATGTAATAAATATTAATGCTTCAGTTTATGTTCTAATTTTGTTCCTCTTTTCATTTTCTTGTTTATAATACAAGGATACATAAAATAAAAAGATAAAGCAGTTAATAGCAATCTTTAAAATGCATATAGCTATTAATTAATTGGAGGTTTTTACATGATAAAAGGTAGCATATTATTTAATAAAATAACCATTCTTGGTTAAAATTAATATATATTTTTTTCTTAATGATCTCTTGCTTATATCTTTAATTATAAAATAGAACACAAAAAGGTGCTTAATATGTTCACTAAGAAAGCTCCTCAAAATTCATTTATTTAACCATAGAAAACACATACAAGTGTATGTGTTAGTTAAAAAGTTCAAAATTGATTTGAGCATTTATATCCCCTACAAGTGAGTCTTTTTTGAAATAGACTAATTGTGAAGCATAAAATTTAAGCAAAGAAGTAAAAATATTATTATCAAAAGAGGCTTAACTTCAGCTGAATTATATTAGAATTAAAATAAAATTGGAAAAATTGTCATTAAAAGGTTATAAAATTCATTCATTTAAAGAATTATATCATGAGCATGCAGATTATAAGTATTTAGTAAATAGCAAAGAATGTTTTAAATGTTGATGAATCATCTTAATTTAATGCTAAATTAATAAAAGGGAATGCTAAACCTGGAAAAATAATCCAACAAAGATCAATTATTTTTTTTATATAAACTATATGTTAGAAATCAAAGCTACACAAAAAGCTATCCATAAAAGTACAATCAAGGTAATATTTAAAACTCATGTAAGTACTGTTTAAAGAAAGGCCAACAAGAAGACATAGATTATGTTAATAGTAAATAATACCCACATATTATCACTCCATTCAGATTTATATTCCTTATCAATCTAAATTTCCATGTATTCTTGTGAGTAAATATTAAAAAACTAGCTTGTAAGTGTAACTAATTCTTTGATCATATATTGAATAAAAGGCTAATCTAGTATATCTTGAAATAGCCTTGTACGGGAAATAGATTAATACTTGTGTTTAGTAATTAATTGTTACTTTACTGCTAAACAAAGAATCCAATTTTGTTCGAATTTGACCAAAATTTGGACGCAGTTAGGGATTTTACTGAAGGATATAATTCACTTATGTTTATGCTTCAGAAATCAAAAGAGGAGATGATGGAACTTGCCAATTTGTATTATTATAATCCATTTAATTTAATTATGATTACCCTATCAAAGACAAGCATATTCCTAAAGCCCAAATATCTCCTTGCTATGTTTGCTTCACATTTTCTTGGCCTTAAAGCAACTAACTTATCATTTCTGGTGGTGTAAAAAGAAGAGATCCATAAAATGCAGTAGATTTAGCATCAATTAATTTGGGGTAACACTTAGCTGCCCCGAAATCGCAGAGTCTAATTTTAATCTTGGAATCTTTGTAATTGATAAGTATATTTTAAGGTTTTAAATCTCTTAAAATCCAACCTTAATCGCGTATGAATTTTAGTCCAAAATCTGTCTAGTAATACTATAAAATTATTCATTAGGAATTGTATCTTGGTTTTACTTTGACCACAAAAATAGAGAACTTTCACATTTTTTCATTTAAATAAAATAAAAAAGTCCTATTTGATAATCATAGTGATACTCGACTAGGTTTTCGTGATTTAATTTTTTAATTGCATAAGCTCCATTTTAGCATTCTTTAATTTTTTACTCACTTGCCTTTATTTTTGATCCATCATCAACATCAAACACCTTAATTGTATATTCTTTTATAAATGAGTAAAAATCACAAAACCAAACTAACCTTACTCAGATGAACAGGAATCAAACACATGGCCTTTTTCTTAAAGCAAAGCAGATACTGTGTCAATATTTATCATTATATTTATTCTTTTTTCAAATTATTTATTTTTGTATGTTTTAATTACTAAATAACTTTTTCAACTATTTTCATACTTATCTCTAAATATTTAATAAGAGTTTTTCTCTTTTTTCGAAGATTAATTCTTTTATAAAAGATAAATGATTTAAACAAAATTTACAATAAGTACCTTAATCACTCTCCAAGTTAACTGAATAAAAATATTATTACAATCTTAAAACTAATAATTAATTTTATGAAAATATTTGGATTTTAAATAATAGAAATTTTTTAAATAATTTAAGTTCTCACATAAAAAAATTAAAAACGAACTATTATTATGATATCAATATAAACATATTTTTCTGATTTTTTGGGAAATTTAAAAAATTTTTATTGTAGTAATTAAATATAAAATGATTATAATTTGAGTCTAAATACTGTATTTTATATTATGAATGATAAAAAATGATTGAAAGTATCAATTTTTGATAGTAGATAAATAGATGTTTGGAGAATATTGTTTTCAATAAAAGACTATCTAATTTGTTTAATTTAAAAATATACATACTACTCAACAAATTTATTAGTATTTTAATTTTAAATCAGGCTTATCTCTTATCTCTTCTAAATTTTTTTTTTAAAGAAATATTAAATTTGTATAAAATAAATTAGCTTTTTGTTTTTATCTATTAGTTTATTTTTATATAGATTAATTAGATTAATAATGTTGAGTGATAATTTTATATTTACTGAAGATAAGTTAAACTTAAATTAAAAATTAAGAAGAGAACCTTTCTTTAATCCATAAGAAAAAATGCTTTGAGTATGAGCGAAATAAGAAAATAAATTACTATCTATTTTAATTAAAATAGAAAGTAGAAAAGTTATAAAAAGTCTTCATAAAGTTTCTAGTTTCAGTCAATAAGTTTTAAAGTAACTTTAAAGACTTCTTTAATTTATGTAATAGAAGTTGGTAAATTGAATATAACATCAACAGTAATAAAAAAAAGGTTTTTACTATTAGCTTAAAGTTAAAGTATAATTGAGATAAATACTGAAATATTTTCTTAAAATATGAAATTACCTAAAAATGGATTATTAATTATTCTTTTATTTAAGTTGAATGATTACTTTCGGGGTTTATAATGTATGTAGAGATAGATATTATTAAATTTATTAATATCAAAATCATTCAGAATTCTTTATTGTTTTCGTAAAAGTAAAAAGTGATCAATTCAATATAAGATATAGCAATAGATAGACCAGCAAAGAGATTTGTTCACTAAATTGGAATTGAAGCATAGATTGGAATATGAATACAAATTCAGATGTATAAAATAGTAAAATCAAGAAGAATAAAAAAAAAATGAAAAAATAACAATTCAAATATATCGAATTATAAAAATTAGATAACATAAACTCTCCTTCAAAAAGCTTAGAGTCTGATTTCATACTAAATTAGTTAAACGAAACTCATAATTTTACCAAAGATGGAGGATACAAATAGATTAAGAATCTTTTGAGAAGTTAGGAGGAACAAAATTTAGCAGCAAGCTCCTTTAATGAACCAAATGTTTATAGACCTTTCCAAATCCCACCTGACTTTAATTAAGCACGTCTTCATGGATAAGCAAAAAAAATTGGTAAAATAAGCAGATATACCAAGCTTTTGGAAAGCGGGCAGTGTTGCATTTGCTGTAAATTACCATTCAAAAAGATTCCCTTTAAAATGAAAGAAAGAATAGAGAGATTTACATCTTTAGGATCAGCCTTCACTTTATTCTTTTATTACAATAAGCAAATGACATTTATTCTGATGCTTGCATTCTTAGTTGGTGGATTACAGTAATAATTTTAAAATTTGATCTCGATTCTACTCAAATATCATAATTATTAATTTTTGACAAATACATCATTAAACTAATATCTCATTAAAATATTATTTTGTTTCATAGGAATTTGATTGACACCTACAAATCATGTGAAGATTCAGATATCTGCCAAAGCTTTATGGGAATTATTTATTCTAAATAGACTCAAAGAAACTGCTACAATGATTTTTTTACATAGCAATTGCTCAACTTTATAACTTTTTGGGTTTTATTTTTTGGTGTCATTATTTTCAAGATATTGTAAGATGCAAAAGACAAATAAATGAAAAAGAAAATGCCCAATCACAGCGATTTTACAATTATGATTAAAAATGTACCTGAAACAAATTGTGAAGAAGAATTTAAATCCTTCTTAGAAGAAAAGTTACTACCAAACAGAAAATTAGATATTGCAAGTATAAATAGAGTCTTTAAAATATAAGAATATCTTGAATTAGCTTAAGAAAAAATTAAATTAGTTAATGAGAGAGAAAAACTAAAGAGAGACTTATCTCGTCTCTCTGAAAAGGTTTAAAATGAATATAGATTCAATTTAGGTGCTCAAAATCTTTCAGACAGTAACCAATAAGGCCTATTATAAAAGAAAGAGTTAAAAAAGAATATGAAGAAAATAAATAAAGATTATACACAAAAAAAAGAAATCAATGAAAGTAGATTGGCTAAAAATTAAGCTAGAATGACCTATCTTGAAACTAAATATTAAGATTATTCTAGTGATGGAATAAGAACTGCTATTGTGTTTGTTACTTTTAATAAATTTGAAGAGTGTCAAGCTGTCAAAGATAAGTATTTCAAACCAGGATTTAAAAATAATTTGAGCTATAGAGGAAGGCTTTTAAAGTTTAGAATTGCTTTTGAACCTTTAGATATCATTTGGGAAAATTTAGAAACTCCTTATAGAACAAAATTACTTAGAAGATCTACTTTTCTATTAATGGCTGTAATTCGAAAAAATTAAAATTTATTTATTGACTTTTAAATTTTAAATCCAGCTCCTAATCACCTTAAAACCTTATTTTTCTTCAATTTAAAGATAAATCTTTATTAAAAGCCTTTACCATCTGATTCTACAATTTTTAAAAAAATATTATGATACAAAATGATTAGATGCATAAAATATTACAGTTTGTTGAATTATTAATTAGATTGATTATTTTAACATATTTTTAATTTTGGCTAAATTAGATTATATATTTATTATTTATTTTTTTTAATTATTATTTTAAATAAAAATAGCTTCTTTTGACTACTGGAAGTCTTGTTGCTGTTTCCTCAGTCTCTTAGTGGTAAAAATCTCTTATCAAGGAGAAGAACTCTGGAACCATAAATGGAAAGGATTTTAAAGATAATATAACTTCATATGCCCTATCTATCTTTTGCACTGCTATTGTTGCAACAATTAATAGTTTACTTACAATTATAATATCATTATTCTCTAAATACGAAAAACATAATACTTTTACATCTACTTCTGTTTCAATTAGCTAAAAATTAAGCTGGATATAATTTATAAATACTGCACTGGTGCCTTTTGTCATACTTTTGATTTTAAATCCTTCTGAAGATATGCAAGATTAAAATGATCAAGAATTCTTATAATATGTCATTTAAAATATTTTCTTCATTTTCATAGGAAATGCTATTTTTGTTCCTCTGGTAACTATATATGAACCAGAGTATTTATGGAAAAAATTCTATCGTTGGTGGGTTGTTAGAAACGCTCCTTTCTGTAGAAAGACTTAATAACAACTAAATGAAATATTTGAAGACCCTGAATTTTTAATCTAGGAATACTATGCTATTGTAAATAGAATTATATTATCAGGTTTTTTTTATGCAACAATGCTAAGTCTGGGTATTTTAATTAAAGGGATTACTATGTTCGTACTATTCTGGGCATTTAAATTCACATTCATTAATCATTCAGCATATCCAAAGTGCCTTTCTAGTGGATTAAACTCTTAAATGCAATAAGTGATGTTTTTTATACCAATTATCTTTACTGTCGGAAATCTTATGTATGGAAAGTTCTTCTTAAAATGTGAAAGTTCCAATTTGTTTACAACATTTAATATTATCTAAATCACTTTTGGAATTCTCTTGATTATTTTCCATAGTATTTTTGTTGCTTTGGCAGAGAGGTTCCACAAATCTAAAATTAACTTTGAAAATTATATTTTTGAAAAATTAGTTATGGGATTAAGCTACTAACAAGCTAATCCTATCACACGAGCTTTTAATCCAGAAGATAAACATATCGAAATGTTACCATCATAATAATTGAGCTCATCTATTTTAATTGATAATTCAAATGATTAAATAGGAAAGTCGAACCATTCTTAAGTTCTTGTGGAATCTATAAAATAGAAAACTTTTAATATCAGATAAAATGCCTAATTAAATATGCAAACAAGTAATTTTAAGTCATCATCTGTCGAGTTATAGAAAAGTCTTAAAGATAATCTTAAAATCTAAAACTTTAACTCAATAGATTAGATGGCACCTAGTCCATAAATTGCTTAATCTAATAACTATACTTCTAATTCTATTATTGATTATGCATTTACTAACATCTTGCTTAGAAGAGAAAGAGAAAACCAAATTATTAGTGCTGCTTTTGAAAGAAAGAAGACAATGCTCATTCGTAAAGCAAGCTTAGGTGTAGATGATATCTTTAATGATTCTCAAAATGATGAAGATGATGATGAAGAGGAAGATGAAATTAGAGACGAAGATCTTTTGGTAAATGAGGATGTAGAATAAAACCATTCTTCAAATAACTAATAAAGCCATTAAACATAATCTGAAGTGAGTGTTCCTAGGAATAATTTACAAAATTGAATTCTTTCATGCTTGAAATATATTTTAATTCTATCAAATGTAATACATAATAAATCTGTAAATATATTTAGTTTATCTTAAAATAATTCTTAATAAATGTAATGTAATCCTTCTTTTTCTTTTAGCTCATTGATATTTTATTTTTTAAGATACCTTTCTTAATTTAATTTGATTTAGTAAATAAATAATTAAAATAAGGAAAATTTATTGAAAAAATAATTGTTACGATAATCGGACATTTATAAGTAATAAAACTCTACTTTGTTATTTTTTTATTTGATTAATAATTTCAAACATTAGATTGAAAAATACTAAATTTTATGAATCTTATCTTACATCTAAGCTTAATGGTTAGTTTTGTTTTAAAGTTCCTAAGCATAAATTAGAAAACACAAGAACTATTTGTAAATGAAGATTATTCATTCATTAATTCAATCTTAAAAATATTCACACATTATACCTAGTATTTAATTAAAATAGAAGATGAAAAATAATTTAATTAGTAGTCGTTAGGAGAAATTGTTCAATCTTATTTATTAAGGTTTATTTAGAATTTCAAAATTTGTTAGTATTTATAATCTATCAAATCATAAGGAAGGTGAAAAATAACATAAATAAAAAAAGACATAATCAACTAAAAAAATAATAGTTCCTAAGGGTATTTTCTCAATATTTTTAACTCTAATTTAATAGAAATGAATGCTCCAATTAGTGCTAGTCATAGTAGTAGATAATTTGCAACAGCTGGGTATGATAGTTAGAGTGCGGATTAATAATAATAAAGCGATTATGAGCTAAAATAGTAATCAATAACTTAATAATATTGCTGTGCTTTCTGTAAAAGAATAGCAATCAAGCCTATAAGCTTGATCTGTAATCATAGTCTTTGCTTAGAGTGTGGAAATTTCCTAAAAGAATAAGAATAAGAAACGTAATTATATATTTTTGTCATATTTAGAAGAAATTTTAAAACCATATTTGAAACATTAGCACAAATGTTTTTAAATTGAATAAATAGATCTATAATTTTTTATTCAATAATATTATAGTATTGGATAAATAAACATTTTCTAAAATATTTTTTTTAAAATAAAAAATTAAGTTTGTTTAATAATAAATTAAAATACTATTTTAATTAATCAATTTTATTTTAATATTGATAAAGCGGGGTATAACCAAAATATAGGCTTTCTTGTCCTGCTTGCTAATCAAATACTGTAACATATAACGTTAAAAATTTATTGATTTAAGCAATTAATGAGAAAACTGGCAATGAGATCATCCCTTTGAGAATTCTTTCTCTTCAAACATCACCTGGCTCAAAACAAAATTTGAGAAAAAGCAGCTTGAATTAACTTTAATTTAATGGCTGTGGAAATAAATCAAGAGATACCTCAATCACTTAAGAAACATGCTATAATGTTAAAACTGTTTAAGATACTCACCATATAATGTAATAATATTAGAATAGCAAATAAACATATTCTTAGGATATTCAAAACCAATCTTAAAGACTCTCAAATAGCTTAAGTAAACTAACTAATTAGAATTAATTTACTGATAAAACATTAGCCTTGAGCACATCCTAATCAGCAATAAAAAACTAAAGCTTAGGAACTCCTTTTAGCAATACAAAAAAGAATAACTACATTCCTATCTAAAATTCTCCTTAAGATGTTAATAACTAATTATCATAGTACTCAAATAATATTATGTCTGAACCTCAATTTTTCACTAAAGAAAGTGGTAGTAATAATAGCAATATTCTTCTAAAAAGAAATAGCTGTAATATAAATAGTTATGTAAATTGTCTCAATAATATGTTTAGCAATTCATCTAATAATTTAGGAGAAGGATGTTAAAATAAATATGCCTGTGATAGCAATAAACAAATATCTCAGTAAATCTAAGCTTAGTCTCAGCAAATTTTATAAGATTTCTAAAATAGCTAAAGTGGCTTAGAAATAAATAGAAATGTTGAATAGAAAACTGATTAGCTAAAATGCAATCAACATAACGAGCAATATACTTTATTCTGTTAAACAGATAAAACATTACTTTGTTTAGAATGTCTTTATTCATAAAAAACTCATAAGGTAATTTATACTCAATTAACTTTTATTATATTAATTTAATTTATTTTATTAAAGAACCATAATATCATACCTCTGAAGAATGCTACCTCAATACTCAAAAAGGAAAACGATGAGTTTAAGAATCAATCTGAAGTATATTTGAAGAAACTGCAGGATTCAATACAAATATCCAAACAAAATCAAATAACACTTAATAGAGAATATCTAAAATGCAGTTAAAAAGTGAATGAAATTTTTGATAGTATGGTAGCTGCAGTTAATTCTAGAAGAGATAAATTACTGGAATAACTAGAGTAAAGCTACAGAATTCACTTAAATGATGTTGAAAATTAGTATAATGAATTAGAAAATATCAAGAATATTTTAGAGGAGTATAAAAATTTTGATGAATAAATTGCTGAAAATGCATATAGTGAGTCTTATATTTTTAGTGCTTTCAAGATGATTTAACAGTCTCTTTAATAAACGAATTTAGATTAAAAACCAATTAAAGTCAATTTCAACATAACTTAAATAGAGAATAGCCATAAGTAGCTTTTTAATAAGCTCCTCGAAAAAATTGTTTAGCTTTAAAGCAGTAAGCCACCTGAAGAACGCTTAAACTAAACAAAGCAAAGCAAAACTTTGGAATCAAATTCATTTAGCTCAAATTATACTTTGTCAACAAAATAAAGCATTAGTAATAATTATATTGCATATGCTCCACCTACTTAAAGTAGTAATCTGAGAGACCCTACTCCAAAAAAATAGCTTTAACAAAATAGCAATCTCAAAAATACATCACAGTAAAGTAGAAATAATAATTAATAAATCACAAATACTGCAACTTCTTCATAAAATGTAACTCAAAGAGGAAACAGTATAAAACAAAGTGGATACTCCTCTTAAAGCTATTCAGAAAAAGTATAAAAAAGACTTAATACTTAGGCCAGCTCTAAGGTATCATATAAAAATATAAAGAGAAAGCTATCAACTGATTTTAATACAGTGAACACAAGCTCAAAAGAAAACATTCATGTTTATCCTTAATATTAGCATTAAGTTAAATTAAATACATAAATAGATGTAAAAAAGAGATCAAACAGTATGGTGGTAGAAGATATTCTTAAAAGCTAATAAGTTAGATAATCTTAAGATATCAAACAAATTTATGACTTAAATTTTGATTAGCAATAAACAAGATAACCTTTAAATTGTATAAAAAATGAATTCTAAAATTAATGTAATGATTATTATTATGGAAATTTATTTATTAAAGAAAACTTTAACTAAAATAATTACTAAACTGCTGCTAAAGATACTACAGTAAATACAACTAATATAAGTCTAAATCGCTCCCCCTTTAAAGAATATATCATTAATTGAACATAATATCACAGAAAAGGGGTCCTCTGTAACAAGGATTATCCAATAAAAAAATCTAACTTACTCTCTCATTTATTTTAAATATACTTCTAAATATATTTATTCTATCACAATCTTAAAATAGACATAGCCTGCCTTTCAAAAAAGTTAAATTTATAAATTCGTTAGTGCTTGTTTAAATTAAAAATTATAATTTTAAGCTGTTTATACTTTTATATTTTGCATATTTATTTATGCTTGCAAGTTTTTTCGTTCACTTTTTAATTCGTTTGTTTATTTGCTTTTTTGTAGTAAAATTAACTCATTTTTCTATTGGCTGATTGATTGAATTTTCATGTTTTTCTCCTTTGGAATTACTAGTAGTCTTTTTTAACAAAATTAATAAACTATTTTTAAGTATGATAAGTAGTAATTTAAACTACTTTATGATTTATCGAGAAAGTGATTTGTTGAGATAGGATGAATAAATGCTAGAAAGTATTTAATTTTGGAGGATTTTTATTAAATGCTCATGGAAAAAAAGGAAGAAAGAAAAAGGAAATAAATTATAGATTTGTTAGATAAAGGAAGGAAAACAGAACATATAATAGTTGTTTGATAGGAACAAATATTAATTCGTTTAGGTTGATATAAATTTTGAGAATTTTTTAGTGCATAAAGAAGATATTTGTAAATTTATGATTGAATACACTTAGAAATCTAAAATTTTAAAGGATTTTAAAGATAGGTCATTTTAATTTTATATGGCCAGCTGCCAGCCTAAGCATTATGGTTTTTATGGATGGATCAATGTGTGGAGTTTAATTATTGTTAGTACTTTGATAATTTTAAATAATTAGTATGTGATTACGATTAATTAAATTTTGAGTGTATTGTATTGGTCTTTGAGCAAACAATTTCAAAAGGTAGTCCTTAGTTATTAAGATTAGGGAAGCAGAAAATTATATTTACTTGATTTCAATTTTTCCATATATAATTATTGTAAAGGATCTAATTATTTATGTACTAAATGAGATTGATAAAATTATTAAATATGTGGTAAATGGTTTTGGCATTCATTTTGAATATTAAAATATTATTAATTTAAATTATATTATTGAGGGTAGGTATTATATTTGTTTGGATAATAATGTGGTGTCATAAAATGATAAAATGGGTTTATTTATTATGCATGATGAATTGGCTGAGTCAATTCTTATGAGCTTTAAGTGCTTCTAAGAGGTGTTTAGCTGAATTAATAAGTTGCTGATTCATCATTTCTTTAAATTTATTCTTCTCTAGGTAGATGCTACTATATGTCACACTACTCCTATTTAACCTAAATCAAATCTTGAATGGGCATATTTTCTTACTTAACTTACACTTACACCTGTTATACATTGATAATAACTTATTCATCTTGTTTTTACATGTTGCTGCTAACAGAATTTTCATTTTGCTCAACATTGTTTTCTTCATCAAACTCTTGTTTGACTGAATCAATTCTTTCAATTTTTATTTTCTTTTTATCATAACTGGCTTTTTTTCTCCCCTTTTCGAGTACATCCGGCTTAAATTCTTCACACGACTTGTGTACTAGTCTCCAATGATTTGATAAAGCACCTCTACTAGCTAAAGTTGATCCACATTTACATGGGTATGCTACTCTTTTTACCTTCGTCCTTTTAATTTGCACTTCATTCTTAGTGCCAAGTGGTCTTCCCATTTTTAATTGGTTTTATTTCCAAAGCAAATCATTGTCATGCTTTAGGCGGATATGATTGTAAAGAGAAGAGTTAGTAAAATATTTTTGCCCGCATTTGCAGGAATATTTATCCATTTTGAGAAGCTACTTACTTTAGATTTAAATTGATCTGATAAACAATTTTAATATTAATTGGCTTTAAAGAGGATAATTAATTGTCGAATTATATGCAAATTTTCGAAAAAGAAATAATTATCAATTAACTTCAATGTTAATTATTTGATCAATCAATAATCATGTGGATTAATAATATATTTTCACTCGATAAATTTCTAAAATTTTAGTTTATATGAATGCATTCTTTTGTTCGTTCATTTTATTGTCTTTTAGAAGCAAATTTAAAAAATAATATATTTATTGAAAAGATTAAATTATATCAAAATTTGATTCTTTTGTTTCCTTTTAAATTATGTGATAAAATATTTTTACCATTTTTGATTAATTTAATAATCAAAAATTGTCAGTCAATATATAGAAAAGAATCAATCATAAATCAATCTTTTTAATTATCTATTTTGTCAAAAATCCTTTTCTTTATTCTTAACGCACTTAGATTTATTATTTTGTTTGTAAAAAAAATGTTGGTATTTTTATTTTATAACAAAAGATTATTTAATTTTGTTAGATTTTTTTTTTTAATTAAAATTTCTTTCTTGTTTCAATACAATCTATTTGCATACACTCTACACTGCATGCCAATCTTATTGAATTTATTTAAAATAATCAAATTAAAAATTTACAGCAACAAACAACCTTCAAAGAAAAATGGTATAAATATGAAAAAAAATATTTTATTTAACTATTACTGTAGTTGTTCTACTATTAGCAATTTAATCTGTTTTGATCTAATCAAAATACCAAATAATAAATAATAAAATAAAACATTCATTTATTTTGTTTCTTTGTTCTTGTTAAAAATTATCAAATTATGAAAATATTTTAAGTTTAATCCATTGAATTAAAATCCATTTTTTTAGGACAAGTTTAGTATTGCATGCACATATAGTTTTTAGTGTACTGAAGTAAAATAATAGGATAGATCTCTTTAGAAATCTGCCCAAGTAACTAATTTTTCATTATGATTAATCTTCATGTCATGATTTTAATGATGATCATTCTGCACACATATCATAGTATCTATTAAGCTTGTAATATAAGCTCTTAAAGAGTAAAATCTCAAGCAATATTTTTACAGTGTTAGAATAAATGAAGAGCGCCTTAGAAATAAAGGGATTAAAACTGAAAATTTCATTAAAGAAAAGCTTTTTACATGACGAAATAACATGAGCATCCATTTATATACATAATATGATGGATGAAAGCTGATGTGTGTTATAAAATGTTTGTCTGAGATCTTAGATATAGAGATGTAATATAATTTTGATTTTTTTGAAAAAACCATAAAAAATGCTAATCATAAAAATATTTATTCTTGAAAAATTATATTTTTAAACTCAATTGATTGGTAATAAATCAAATAGATATTCTATTATATTACCATTCATTCTTAATGATTTTCAAAAAGCAGCTGTGAATTTAAAATATGTAAAGCAGGAGAACAACATAAACAGTGTTTTTAAGTTGCTTTTACTCATAGAAGACATGATTTTTGAATCAATAAAAAAAATTTTTAGTTCCATGAATTTGGAGTATTTTTCTATTTTTCATTACAAAGCTTGTCAAGATTGTAATATAAAAGTTAATTAGTTTTGGAACAGCATAAGCTTATTGATTTATGGTGAATTTTAACTTGTTCATATAATTTGATTCTGTTTCACCTCTCATTTTAGTTTTTAAAAATACATAAAAGTAAATAAATAAACTTGCAAGAAATTTAAGGATTAAAAATAATGTATCATTTTTGAATGAATTTTGATAGAAACGAAACATAGATATACATATTAATTAATACTGCTCCTTTTTTGATTAAACTAATTAACATTTTTTCTTTTTGAGATCTTTACAATTTCTCAAAATTCGTAATTATTATTAAAACAATCATAATTATCATTTATATAATTATAATAATAATAATAATCATTTTCACTATTTTATAGATAGCAGTAATTATCACTTAAAGGGCCAGAACACACAATCTACTCTTCAAGTTATGGTTATTAATAAAGATATCCTTATTGAATTTATTGTTCACTATTACCATAATGACCTTAATCAACATTTTCTGTCTCTAAAGTGTAATTGCATTACTCAGTGTCTACCATTTAAGTACTAAAGCATGCTGTCGTTAGTGTATCTTAGCATTTAAAACCTTATTAAATATCATTTGTAGTTATTCTTCTCTTTCTGCCTTATTATTTTTTTTAAATTTAGTAATAAGGATCATTCTTGTGTTTGATTCTAACATGATTAGAAAAAGAACCTTCTCCTTTCAGTACTTTTCCACACTTACATTTAATTAATTTAGCAGGAATCCTTGAAGAATTTTTTTTATAGTTTTTCTAGCCTTCTGGTCTCCCCACTTTAACCTCAGTTATATTGTATTGTTCTTTGTCATTATTATGTTTTAGTTTTATATGGTTGAACAATGAAGAATTTCTATCATAAGACTTCTGACATAGGCATTTAAATTTTTTATCTTGGTTTTTCATTTTCGGTATATTTATGTTTTTTATTATTTTAATTTATTTTTTTATTATATAATTTTTGATTTTATTTTTTCTGCTTCTTATTTGATCATTTTAGTAGGCACAAATACAAATAGTTTGTTTAAAGTAAGAAAATTACAAAAACTTCTAAAAAAGCTTCTTAGCCATTTCAAGACATTCCGTGAATTAGATTTAAGAAGCGCAAACAATTATTAACAAATGATAAATATTTAACCTTAGTATTAGCTAGCATATCAGAGATTTAAGCACATTTTATAAGCTTACAAATTCAAAAAATCTGTCACTTTATTCTTTCTTATCTAATTTACCTAATAATTTTTTCTATACATTCTTAATTCTGAGGATAAAATTTAGTAATTTGATTAGTTAACGAATGAATGATAAATAGTCAAGGCTGTTCAAGAAATTATGAAATGCACACAAATTAAAGTTTCAAAGAGAGTTCAATTCTTCTGAATTGAATTATTATAAATTTAATCATCATAAAACAATTAATCTAGTTTCTTACTAAAAGTATTTTCCTTGTTAAAAAAACAGGATTCACAAAAATTAAAATTGATAATAACAATTCAGCTACTTAAAAACACAAGATTCTAGTATCTAAAACTTACAGGATCTTCTTTTCTGTTTGAGAAAAGCAATATTTTTTATTTTTTTATGATAAAAATTTCTAATTTTTTTCTATAAAATAGTTTTATAAAATTGTAAATTGCTTGGATGAACTCTACCCACATCAATTATATTAACCTCATCTTTTCTTTTTGATTCTATTTATTTTACATATCATACATAAATCGAAATTTCAAAATTGGTGTTTCAAAATAAAAATTAACCTCTCTCTTTCAAGCCTTTTTTATTAATTTTGTTTACATTCATATTTTATTGGTATTCTTGAACCTGATTCTTTGATTAAAAATTTTACTCAGAAGAAATTTAAAATTTTATTTAATAGATTTAGTATTTCACAAAAAATGCTCGAGTATTAGAAATAGAAACACTAAAATCATTTAAACTTTCGCAAATACTTTTAAAATAAAAATATTAAACATTGTTCTCTAATTAATGAATGAATTAGAGATTTAAAAAAGTAGTATTCAGAATTTTTTTTTATTTAATTAATCAAAACAGGATTAATGGGGAAATTTCCTTCCCCTTTACATTAAAATCTTTTTAGTGGATTAGATATATATTTCTTAAAAAGTTTAATAGTAGGCTACCTTTTCAAAAAATTTTTAATCTATTGAAAATAGATTTTTAGATATTTTATAAGTTCTTTCTAATTTTAGGTAAAAATAGAAAAATCTATTTTGTTTTTATGTCAAATAATTTGAGGAAAAGAGTAGAAAAATATTGATTTTTTATTTGTTTCAAAATAATACTAAGATTTGTTTGCTTCTTTGCTTGTATGTTATTAACTAGTAAAAATAAAAAGATTGATTATTGTGGTCAAAATAAACTCACAAACAAATTTTTAATTTAGTTATTATTTGAAAATTATATTAAATCCATAGATAATAGCTATTTCTTCTCTTATTTGAGTAACCTAATATTATTAACTCTAAAAATAATATTAGTCATCATTTATATATACATGCTCACTTTTTAGATTATTTGAGATAAAAATTAAATATATTTTCTAAACATACTTAAAATGAGGATAGATATTAATCTTTATTCTACTCCAAAAATTTACTACTAATATTTCCAAATTTGTATTAATAGTCTTATGACTTAAAAAGCTTAATTTATTCTTAAAAAAGAGTTATTTTATGATTGATTTATATGAGATTTTCTTCTACTAAAATTTAGGATATGATAAATCTTCTGATCAAAACAAAATATTTTTATATTCTTACTGATTAAGTTTCAGTGTTTAGATCTTTTAAAATCTTATCAATTTTGTTAAGTTAATTCGTTTATTGATTAACATTTGACAAATATTTAGTTACTTTATTTGAAATTATTAATAGAATGTTTTCCCCATACCCTTTATTAAAGCTTAAGATTACACAAATCAGAAGCATTAATCTTCATTCTTTTTTTCTTTTATTCATTTTTAAAAATAAAAAATTTTAAGTAAAGTTTTAAATTATTTAATTTTAACTTTATGTGCACGAAATAGTTTAAAAGATATTTATTGAAATTAGGTTCTTTCTTTGAGCATCTCTATTCTTTACTTCTGGAGAGAAAACATCTAACTCTACTTCTTGATTTTTTTTCAAAATATTCTTTTATATTAAACGTGAGCTTATACAGTTATTAGAAAATACTTGATCCTACAAAGCGGATATTTTCCTAGAATTTCAACTCACTAAAGACAGGACTTAAAAAATGAACATAAATTGATTTTAAATTCTCATGTTAAATTAAATAGAAAAAATAATTGAAAGAATACTTTTTGTTTATGATATTATTAATTTTTATTGTCCATTTAAAATTCATTCACTTAAAAAAAGAATTGAATAAATGAAAAAGAAGTTATAGTTTTATTGAATTATAATTAGGAGCTACAAATAACTTTAACTGGCTACAGACAGGAATAATAAAAAATCAACTGAAATAAATCTATTTTACATTTTCATGTTAAGCTAAATAGAATAAATAATTTAAAGAACGCTTTTTCAATTCTCTTTATTTTATTAATTAATAATCTATTTAAAAAATTTTTAAGTAATTAAATAAATAGCTAAGTAAAACAAACAAGCTTCTTTTTTTTAATTTTAGAATTGGAATATTTAGTTAAAATTTTAATTAGCTTTTTAATATTCAATCATTCGAAAAACGTGCTGAAATTTATGGAAATATCTTCTTTTTCACATTTTTTTTCTTTGTTTTATTCTATTTGTTTTTGATACAAAAAAGGGACTCTTAATTATTTTCAATAGTATTTTGTAAGAATCCTGCAGAATTTTGTTTGAATAATTAAGTTGAATAAAAACGAAAAAAAGTGTTCTATTTGTAATTTAAGAAAATCAATTAATTTTATCATTTATAACAATAAAGATAATTAAATGTAGGATTTTTACCCAAAAAAGAAGGAGGAATAGGTTGATACTCTTTTTAAGTTTATAATAGTAGGAAACGCTTCATCAGGGAAAACATGTTTATTGCATTATTTTATAGAGGGAAAGCGTAATACAAAAATTGAAAGCATAATTTCACAATATTTCTTAATTAGTTTGTCATTTAATTTAGATTAATATGTTTCAGCAATTTATAAAAAGCTAAGAAATTTAAAATATTTTATCATACAGCAAAACAAAATTCCACTTATACAATCGGTGTTGAATTCGGGTCAAAAATAGAAAAAGTTGGATCTAAGTTAGTTAAATTTTAGATTTGGGATACTGCAGGATAAGAAAGATTCAGATCTGTAGCTCGTACATATTACAGAGGAGCAGTAGGAGCAGTAATAGTTTTTGATTTAACTAAGTAAAATAGCAATTTGAGACTTTTAAATTGAATGAATTTTGCAAGTATCTATTTTTTTATTAACTAATATTTTTATTAAACAAATTAACAGCATAGATTCATTTCATTCTCTTTAAAATTGGGTTAATGATGTTAGAGAATTAGCAAATAAAGAAGTATGTATTGTTGTTTGCGGAAATAAATCGGATTTGACTGATGAGCGAGCAGTTTAAAGTCATGAAGCTAAGCGTTAATGTGAAAGTCTTGATGTTGAATACATAGAAACTAGTGCTTTAACAGGAGAAAATGTTAATGAGGCATTTTCAATTATTACTAAAACCATATTATAGAAAATAGAAAACAATTAAATGGGTAAAAAATTATTTGAAAATATCTAATATAAAAAAATAAAAAGAATAGCAATTAAGTAAAGCATTTTATTTTATAAAAAGAGCCTGTTTTTTAACCACGTCCATTTACTCCTAAACCTGACCAATTTGACATTGATAAACCTCCTAAATGTAATTGCTGATTAAGATAGACTTTAATTAAAAATAGCTTATTATCACAAATAGAGAACTTTAAAAAAGAGATAACCAACCTATGCAAAATATTAAAATAAAATTTCAATCAATAAATTAGTTTGAAGATATAAAAATCAAATAACTTTCTTTAAATCATATAAAAATTCTCATATAATAATTATTATGTAATATTTATCTTTATATATACTATACTTTTTAAAAATATGTATTCAACTATCCAAAAAATATATTAACTTAATTCATTAAATTA
>JH720298.1:43002-65988 GCA_000231825.2 Tetrahymena elliotti 4EA
ATAAAAATTCAATAATTCTATCGAGTAATTTTAAATTTTTAGCTATTTATTATATCAATTAAAATATAATTTGGAAAATGGTCTTATTCAAAAAGAGAATCCTTAAAAATATTTGTAGTTTATTTACCTATTACTAAATATTATTTTAATTTCGGAACAGCTTTTAAAAAGAAAGAAAAAATATTTTTTCATTTAAAATGTTAAATAAAAAGAGCATAAATTATCCTAATTTATGAATTTAAAAATTCTGGTTTATCCTTTCAGATTAATTTGAATAAAATAAGAGTAATTTTTTTTTATCATAAATAATAAACTAAATTTTTTTACAATTTTTTAGATTTTTAGGACAAGAAAGATAAAGTCAAAATAAACTTGAATAATTTTTTTGTTTAATTTATTATATAAAATTAGTTTACCTTTTCAGATTATTAAAAAATATAATCATTATTGTACTACGGCTCTGCACATCGGACATTTTTAGTTAACTTTGAACCACTCCATGATACAGGTTTTGTGAAAGCATCTTTTACAGCAATCAGATAGATAGACTTAATCTTTTTCTTCAAATTCAACTAGGCAGATAATACAACAAAGCTCAGAAATTTCTTATGCAGTGTATTTTTTTGTTGATAAAAGAATGTTCTTAATATCAGTTAATGATTGAGTCTTAATATTTTTCTTGCGTTTGCAAGTTAATATTTAAACAAAGAAGTAGAAAATAAGAGCTAAAAGCATAAAAATAATAGCTGATGATACAAATATCAACTGCAGCCAATAAAATATAGAGTAATAAAAGCTAAAGACTAATGAGACAGCCCCCTCTGATGGATAGCAGAAACTAAAAGTGAATTAAACTATATTGTAAATAACCAAATAGTATTCTTCTAGGAAGGAATAGACTTTCAAAATTTTAGACAATCTAACATTGTCTTTGTACTTGATAATTGTTTCTATTTCTCTCTAGATCGTATTTTGATTTATTTAGTAAATCATTTGTTAATTGTTTTCTATCAAATAATCAGTTTCTTTGAGTGTATTAAACTGTAATTAATTTAAGTCAAGCAAATTCTTCTGGTAATGATAAAAACATATTCTGTTATCTTTTAACAAAGGCGAGTTTAACAATATATTTTTGAGAATATTATCATTCAAAGTAGTTTTTGTTGATAAGTTAAAGATTTAAATTAAATAATAATTTTCTATTGAAGCTTTTTTTTATTAATTTTATTGATCTAAATTGCTTTTATCTTCTGCTTAATTCAAAGCATTTTCTTAATTCTAGTTTTAATTATCATTTTAGATGTTATTATTTTAATTACCAATACTTAAACTGTTATTATTGTTAATACCAGAACTCAAAATGTTATTATTTTAATTACCAAGACTAAAGTTGTTATTATTTATTATAGATTAATATTAAACTTAGTTTAAATTTATTATAGATTAATATTAAACTTAGTTTAAATTGTTTATCATATTGTTACCATTTTATAATTATATAAGAGCATTATTAATTTAATTTATTCCATTACTTACTTCAGCTGACAATTGTTATTATTAGCTATTTTGGTATTAAACAGCTGCTAAAACTAATTAGATATACTCTTAAGGAATATTTTATTCAAAATTTTACATTATTTATAAGATGCTATTTGCATTCTATTAATTATTCTGAGGCTATTAATTTGGTGAGCCAGCATTTGCCTGCATGTAATTATTTGCTATTGGATTATATTCATTGTTTTCTATGTTTTCATTATTTATATTATTGTTATTATTCTGGCTGGCGTTATCATTTTGTTAGCCTTCGTCTTAATCTTATTTTTACTATGCATTTATTTATTATATTTTATTTTGTAATTCTTATTACTTTTTATACTACCCTTGTAATTCTGATAAAATGAAATAGAAAGGGTTATGAGAGAGTATATTATTATCATAAAGACTTAAAATTTTCAGAAATTATTTAGATTTTATCATAATGTAAATATTTAGCAAAAAATTTCTATATGAAAATACAGTATAGAGAATGAAATGTGCTAATATTAAGGGCTCACAATACGATGAGGTATTCCTGGCTAAAAGATATGTAAATGCTATACAGAGTGGTAAATAGAATATTGTAAGTGAAATCTGTTTGAATTTAACTTTCTAGGTAAAAATAATATTTAAAGAATTTATTGATTAAATTTTGAGTTCTAATCTATATCTTAAAGAAGAAATATATGCTTAAGTTTGCTATAACTAGAAAGAGCATTCATCACTTTGATTTTGCAAACTTTCAGCAGCAGCATCAACAACAGAAGCATCTGCAGCTTATACTTATTCTTAATTTTAAATATTTTATTCTTACTCATTTTGTGATATATTTTCATTCAGAACTTAATTATCCAAATTTATTATTTCACTCCCTTAATTGTTTTCTTGTTCATTATTTTAACTTTTATGCTCCTCTTCATTTTCTTAATGTTCTTACAATTGTTCTTTATATTATTTTGTCATCTTATGATTTGGCTTTTGTTAATTATCAGTAAAATCTTACTATAAGTCTAAGGTTTATTTTACATCTTCATTATCTTCTTTTAAGTTAGTATTAGCTCTTGTAATTATTTGATTAGCAGATTAGTCTAAATCAATTATGTTATAAACTGACTGCATTCTTTAGTTATTTAAATTATAGTTATGTTTATTTTTATCTTTTAAATTAGTTTCGCTTGGTATTTATTATTCAGAATATGATCTCTTAAATTAAAATCTTCTCTTGCTTGAAACTTCATTCTCTGTTTTAGTACTGAAAGAATTCATTAGGTCTTAGAGTGTATCTTCTTTTTATTTGATCTATTAGACTTAAATATTCTTATTGTTTGATTTTTCTACTAAATATTGAATAAAATGTTATTTGATCTTTAAGTTTTCATTACAATTTATATTTTGATCTTCTGTTCCCACTAATTTTTTATTTGATTTAAGGTCGCTCCCACCATTTTCTTAACTTTATTTCTATTTTTCTATATCTATTTTAGTCTTTGAGTCTTGAAGATTCTAAATAACTTTGATTTATTCATTATTTTAATACTCATTTGTTTATTAGAAAGATGTTTATTCTTCTATATTATTTAAAATAATCAGGTCTCCATTCCATTAACTGTTTGATGATCTACTTTTATCTTCTTCGTTCTTTTTAGTTTCTAAATTACCTTTCTCTTTTGCATCATTTTCAAAATCTTACACTCCTTCAAATACAAAAAACAAATTTTCAGGTTCATCATTTTGAGACATTTAATTATGTTTATTATATTATCCAAAGTTATTATTATCCATATTTAAACTTTTGCTTTTAATACTATTTTAAATAAGCTCTTCTGTAGTGTTTTTATGAGAATATTGTATTGGATCAATCTGGTTTATTTGCATTTATTATTTGCTTTATTTAATAAAAATTTACAAAAATGAATATTATTTGTTCAATCTGATTAGAATTAAGCTATTTGAAATTTATATATTTTAGACTATGAAAGTAGGTATTTTATGATAATAAATGATTAATTTGCTTTGCACTAATTAAAAAATTAATAGCTGCATACTCTTTCAGAAAAAAATAATTACGATTTAAATAATTTTTTACCTTAATTTCTGAAAATAGATATTTGGACGAAGCTTTTCGTTTTTAAATAAATAAATAAATTTATTTTCTGCCAGATAAAAAAGAATTAATTATCAAAAATTACAAAAAATTGTTTGTTTATTGAATTTCTTGGGCATTTAAAATTAAAAATCATTATATTTTTTAAACTTATGATAATAAATAGATCAAATGTTTTATTATTTATTTTTAAGGGCTTCATCTATTAAGTAAAAATTACAATTTTATATTTAAGTTATGTAAAAAATGCACCGACCGGGAATCGAACCCGGGTCAAAGCGATGGCAACGCTCTATTCTACCACTAAACCATCGGTGCTTTCGGTGAAAGATTTATGTTCAAATCTCTGAAATCAAAACTTTTTGGAGGTAGTTGAGTCTTGTGGAGTAAACTAAATAAATTTTGGTGACATTTTTTAATACTTAAAAGTAAGGATAGTATTTGAAAGATTTATTTAAAGATTTGTGAAAAAATAAAAAATAGGGTTTTCTAAATAACAGTAAAAATCTCTTGAGAAAAAAATGCACCGACCGGGAATCGAACCCGGGTCAAAGCGATGGCAACGCTCTATTCTACCACTAAACCATCGGTGCTTTCGGTGAAATTTTATTTTTGAATAATTTCTTTTAGATAATTTGGTAGAAAAAGAATTTTAATAAAAAGGAATGGTAGCTTAGATTATTTAATTTAAAGTAGAAAGAAAAAATTAAAAGATTTATGATATATTAAGTTTTTAACTTGAAGGTCATTTGATTGAGATATTTAAATATTTTTAAATCTAAGAATTTCTTGGAATGAATAAATTGAAATCTTCATATTATTTATCAATCACACTAAAATTTAAAAAATAATTTTGTTTGTCTCTTCAAAACTAATTATTTAAATATAAGCAATATTAATTATTCTAATATTTAAATATGAGATAATAATTATAAGATATAAACAAATAATTTTAGAGTTATAAAAGGAATTTTGTAAATTGATAAAGTAACATCATAAATTAACTAAACAATAAATATATATAAATTTATAAGATAGAAATGACATCTCACTTACAAAAAAATATGAACTATTTAAGTTAAATTAATACTATCAAAATAATTTAAGTAGATAAGTAAGAAAGTTATCATTCAAGTTGAAAAGAAAGCTACATACAAATCCTGTTTTATTTCAGATTTTTTTAATTGATTTATCATTAAGATTGTTAATATTCTTCGTCATTAGCACCATCTTAATTTATTTGCTATTCTTCGTCTCCTTAGTCATCACCTTCTTACTACTATTACTATTGTTCATCATCTTAGTCTTATTCAGCTTCATTTTCTATATCTTACTAATCTTCTTCTTCTTCTTATCCCTCAGCAACTTCTCCATCACCATCTTCTTCCTTCTTTCCACCTGAGCTGTATACCATCAATTTAGTGATATAGCTTTTATATTATTCCTATTTAAATAAATAAAAGATTATGCTTAATTATATTTTATCAATTATTTTTTACAAGTTCGTCATTTAATCTGTCATTTTCAGCTGTTAAAATTTCTTTTTCTTCATTCATATGAGAGAAAAGAGCTTTGAATTTTTCAATTAATTCCTCCATTTTTTTAATTTCTAAATCCTTCAATTCATTGTTTCTGGAAACTTTTAGTAAATATAAAAAGTTTAAAAATAAATAAATGAGATTTTTCACTACGCTCTTTGATGATTTCTTCTTTTCTTTCAAGGAGTTTTTCAAGACTTGCGACTCTCTTGGCAACTTATGGATCTTATGATTGTCCTTCTTCTTCATTTAATTTTTCAGTAATCAAGTCTAAAATTTAAGGGTTTTCTTTAATGGCTTTAATTAAGGGGTCATCTAAATATTGAGTTTGTAAATTAGAAATTTTTATGTTAGATTCTTGCAATAAAGTTTCAAATTATTTTAGTTTTTCTTTATAACTTAATTCAATTTATTTAAGAGATAAAGACATCTCTTCATTTTGCTATTTGATGCTTGTTTCAAATTTTTGGCATTAAAGTAACAATGCTTCATTTTTCTTTTTCTCAGATTCAAAGGCTTATTTGTATGAATCTGCTTCTTGAGAATTTTACTCTTTTAATTTTTGAACAATTTCTTGGTGATTCTTTTCTAATTGCTCAAGCTTTATAAAAAAATATTGAGTTAAATTTAATTTTTTATTTAAATTAAAAAAATACCTTCAATTTTAATTAAGAGTTATCATTTTCTAATTTATTAATTTCTTATTTATATTTCTATTCATTAGCGCTACTAGTTATTGTTGCACTGTAAGAGTTAACTTAGTTGGTTTATTCATTTTTAGGAGATGTTTCTGATCTTAAATCGTTTGAAGGACTTACATAAGAATTTATAGCATGTAAATTGGAAGCATTTTCAGGAGCTGGTTAGCTTTCAAGTTTGGGTGAAGTTCTTTCAGCTACTTAATCTTATCTTTGCTATTACAGTTATTACTCATTCTTTGTGAGATAATAAGAAGGTTAACTAATTTGCTAAATATGAGATCCACCAATTGATGAATTAGAAGTGATGATTTTTTCATATCTAGAATGAGGAGAAGCATAGCTATTTTATGTGAGTAAATTATTTTATGAAGTGCTTACTCCAAGATTAGAGGAGTAAGGATTTACATGAGAAACATAAGAAGATTCAGATTGCAATTTATTATTTAATTCATTAATCTTACTCATAATATCTCTCTTACGTTATTCTCTTTACTTTCTTTCCAAATCAAACGAAATAAAAGTTTCAACGTTTCTTTGATATTCGGGGTTGTTACTGGTAGATGATATAACCTTTCCAGGGCTTTAATAAAGCGAATATCCCTTTGAGTGGGCATTTAATCTCTTGATTGAATCACTTAAAAACTAATTGTTTCCTTTTTAATGAAAATAAACTTAATAAATGCTTAAATAATGAAAGTTTTTTCAAAAATATTTTAAATTCTTTTTGTAAAAAATAAATTTTAATTTGCCAAAAGAACTGTCTTGAATTTGAAGTTTCACTTGATAATTAGTTAATAAGTAGATATAGAATGTATTTATTTTATTATCAAATTACTTTGAATGTTTGAGATGCTATAATTAGATAATAATCTATCTTGAATACTACTTGGAGATAAATATCTTCTGCTATCATCTCTAACAGGTGATTTATACTGTTCTTGATCTCTTTAAGGGGAACTTATATATCTGCTGTTAATTTGATCTACATTTTTAAAAAAAGATATTTAATAATAGAGAAATAATTATGTCTAAAATAGAATTTAGAAAGTATCTTCTAGGCAGTTAAACAGCATTTCTTGAAATTAGAGTTGCATATTTGATGAGAAAATGAAGTTAAATAAATAAATTACTATCAATCTTTTATCTCAGATATTGCTTTTCTAATCTTTCACTAAGAAGCTTTGATTCATAGTTAAATCTTCTGGAGTCAGAGAATTCTATTTATAATTTGAAGTTAAAGTTATTTTTTATGATTTTTCAGAATAAATTGGTATTGCTATGAAGCATTGCCCAACTAAAAATTGAGTTTTTTGGTGAGGCTTTGCAATTTAATTGAAAATAAATCTAATACAGCTAATTTCGGACATTTTATTTTTTTGATAGTACTTTTATTTTACTTTATTGGAAACAATATATCTTTTTAATTTGAATAAAATCTTAAATATTCCTCACAAATAAACTAAATAATATATAGATAGGTTTATTTATTTATTTGTTTTTTTGTTAGTTATCACTAGCTATAATCTAAACAAAATAAGGATAGATAGGAAATAAATAATTAATTAATTAATCAAAAGAATGAATACAATAAATTTTTTAATTAATTAGAAGGGCATTTTATTTTGGAACAGTTATCCAGCAAACATTAAAAAATCATAACCAGACAAAGAATATTAACACTGCTTTTTTATTTTTATTTTCTTTCATCTCATAAATTCAACTGGTTCTTTTTGCAAATTTATCAATTTTTAAAACATTTTTAAAAATAATTAAAAAATTCGCTCTAAAAAAAAAAGATAAGAATAAATAAAACAGTTTTAAAAATGTATTTAAAGCAAATATTTAGTCATTTTATTTTAATTTAAATATATTAATAATTTTGTTGATTTATTTTAAAGAATGAGTTAAAGAAGTTTTATTTAATAATTGTATTATTTATATTATTGAATCAATTAAAATTATTTTTATTTTGTTAGAATTTAGTATTCATTTGTCAAAAATAGCTTTTTAAAAGTGAAATAAAAAGGAAAGATTAATTAAAGTCTTTTTTTTGATTACAAGCAATATAAAATAAATAAACACTATTCTTTTTTTTAAAAGTAACTTTTGAATAAATAAATATTTATTAGGCATAGCTTTTAAAAAGTTAATAGAAGTTTCTTTTTTACAATTTTGAACAAATTATTGATGAAATATTTCTTTTGAATGATATTCCAAGAGTGATTTAAAGAAAATCGGAGAAAAAATAAAAATAAAATTTTGAGTTTCTTTTAATCTATTTTAATTCAATTTGAATGTCTATGATTAAAAAAGTGGAAGTAAATATAATTAAAAAATGAAGAATTTATGATGTGAAATTATGTAACAAAAAACAACAAAAGGGTTCAATAGTATTTTCTAATTATTGAGTTGAAGTAAAGTTAATTTTTAAATGTGATTGTTGATGTTGAGGTAAATATATTAACCAAACAGATTTGCAAAATTTTCAAATTTAAATTTTATTTGACTTAAAATGAGGCAAGTTATTTTTGTTATTTACTTATCAACGAGTTAATTAATATTTTGCATTAATTTCCTTTTTTCTTGCCTTAACTTTGAAAGAAACAAAATTTAAATTTTTTTATTCAGATTGAATTCATGGGATGAAGATTATTCGTAAATTTTCTTTTGAATGTAAAAGTAATAGAAATTTATAATCTGGAATCTCTCTCACAAACAAAAAAAATAATTAGAATGCATTGTCTCCAAAAAGTCTTTTATAACAAGAACAATTAATTTTCTTCAGTAGCAAACAACTAAATTTTGTTAATTATTAAATCAATTAAATTACATTTGTTAGGCTTTTAACAGCCATAAATGCTTTTTAAATGAATTGAAAAGATCAAGTATTTTAAGGCCTGTAAAAAGTTAGAAAAGGAAAAATACATTTATCTATTTATTGATTTAAATTGTTAATATATGCAAAAATTGTAGTGTTTTTTGATGTACTCGTTTTTGAAAAAGAGTTTATACTTGCTTTATAAAACATTGAAGTTTCTTTTGATTAAAGAAGACTTGCTATACAATTATATTGATAGATAGTTCCTATTATATAATGTATGTATTTATTTATTTATCTGTCAATCTATCTATTAAACAGAGTTAAGCTCTTTAGTTTTAATATTTTTGACTGCATATTTAGATTGATTTATGGATACAAATTTATTTATTCTTATATATTTCTCAATTTCGTCAAGTATTTATCAATTTTTTTCCAAAAGAACAAAAACTATTATAAATTATAGCGTCTTCCAAAGCCCTCTTCCATCATCATTTAAAAAGGCAAAATTTTATCAAAGTATAACTTGATATCAAAAATTTGACAATAATATTTTTTATATTTTTTTTTCTCTTCTTCTTTGCGTAAAACTAAAGACGCCCACAGAAGAATGAGGAAGTGTAAGTTTATAAATATTAGTGTCTAACTATTTCTAAATAATTTTTAACTCAAGTCATATTTGCGTCAATACTTTGAAAGGTACCCACATATGACTTTTAACATTTTGGAACTAAGCTTGTTAAATAAATGAGTGTGGTTCAAATTACAAGTAAAATAGAATAATAGTATTTTTCGCAATCAGTTTTTTCACATTTTTGGACACCCTTCACCGTTTTTTAAATGCACTAAGGCATGAAGAAAATAGAATATTTTTAAGTCAATTATGAAGTCTTCAATCCTTGAAATTGACGCACTTTCAAATCAAAAGGATTTTTTATTTTCTACAGGTTTTTGCTGTTTGCTTTGATTGGTAAGACAAACTTTGCAATGAAAGTGCCATATACACTAAAATAGCTTTAAACATGAAAATTGTTTAGAAATGAACAAAAAGGGAACAAATTCTATTATATGGCAAATAGTAGTTTGATGTATTTTCATAAAGTAATTTCGTCGCAGCTTAGTGATAAAGAATAGATGAAATGTTTATTATAATAAGATATTTAAATGTATGTTTGATTTCTTATAGAGAGAGAGACTTAGAGTATCATATACTCAGGATAGCTTTTTTATTTGAAGAGCAAAGAAAAATAGTGAATGATTGCTCTAAAACCAATAAGCTTGGAAAGAAAGAGACAAGAGCTTATAATTATTATAATAAGTTTCCCCTTCAAGCAAATTTCTTGATTCTAAATAATTTTATAAGCCTCCTTTGTTAATAAAATACTAATCTAAAAATGCTAATATAAATGTTTATTAATAGACAATATATTGGATAATTTAAAATATAAATTTTCATTCTAAGTCTGACATTAACAGGAAGAGGTAGTGCTATCTTAAAATTTAATTGAGGTTAACTACTAATATTAGCTTTTCTAAATGAATTCTCTTTAAGTAAAGAGAGAAGCATGTAAATAGAAAGAAAGAAAGAATTCATCTGAAGATGCTGACAAATTAAATTTTTCAACTGTAATCTTTATATTGAACTGAGATAAATAGATAGCCAGAGGAAGGGGGTTTTTGATAGGAATCAAACACCAAAATATTTAACCAACTTGACTATTGAATAATACAAGGTATTAACATGCATGCTAATACTGAAATTACAAAGTGAATTGATAAGTCTACATACAATAAGTCTTTTCCTCAATGTGCCAAACAAAATAGAAAAACCAGCAATTGATCAGCCTAAGTTTGTTAACTGTTTTTGAAAATGGGAAGGGAAACAAACAAAAAGTGAGAAAAAAATCAAATAATCAAATCAAATTATCAAAAAAAAAAAAATAATAGATTGTTTTTTTGTTTGTTTGTTAAGAAAGAATAGCTTGAGAAATCAAAAATTAATTAATTAAGTTATGAATTTAGTAAGTGTTGTGAATGAATAATTTAATTAATTAATAAATAATATAATATTTGATGAGATGGGGAATAGATAGATAATCTTGAGTCGGTTGAAATAATCAATATGTTTCTTGCATATAAAATTATATAAATAATTAATTACTCGATAAAATTTAAAAATTAAATTTTTAGATAAAAAAGGGCGTTTAAAAAAAATAATGTTTTGAATATAATAATACATATAGCTTCAGCTAGATGTGTTTTTTAGAATGAACTGATTGAGAACTAAAATTTCATGGATTTCTACTGATTTTTTAAAACCTACCTTGGAAAAGACTTTCTATATATAATAAAGTGAGAAATGAATTTCTATTTATGTTATTTTTATTATTCAGCCATTTTATATTTCTTTTTCATCTAATTTTAATTTTTATATATTCTTTTTTTTTTTTGAAGGAAGAGTGGTTGTGTGTAGTTCATGTCTTCTTTGATCAACTCATTGATTATGAATTAATGAATCTCAGATTTATTATTGATTAATTAATTTATTAGTTAATTAATATTACTTTCTTTCAAGGAAGTGAGTTGAGTGGGAGGGAGGGATTAGTTAGTATTTTGATTCGTATGATTGATTGATTGATTGATTAATTTAATCATTGATTGATAGGTCAAGCTAGTTAGTTATTAAAGATAGCTATTTAGTTTGAGATTCAATGTTTGATTGATAGATCATTTAAAAATATAATAGACGAATTTGGAGAAAATAAAGGTAAAGTGTCTCTCTCAACCTATATATTATCATCATCAACTGATCTTCTTACTTATTTTGAATGTTCTGTTCTATATATATCTGTACAATAAAAAAAACAAGAAAAATACATAGAAAACAATTTTTTTGGAATTGATTATTTGATTTCCCATTATAATTTGATAGAAGAGAAGTTTCGCTTGTTTATTAATTTGTGAATTAAACAAGAGGGAAAAAAATAAAAAGAAGAAGAAAAAGCAAATTAATTATCAAAGACACTTTATAAAGAAAGAAAAAAAATTTTAATTTGATAGGGAAATATAATCATAACATTTTAATTATTCTTTTTTTTTCAAAAAAAGAAGATAAACATCTAATCAAACAAATTGTTCATTTTTTTTTGACTTAAGTATTTGTTTTAGGGAAGAAAATCGTACAAAAATGTCGTATAACACTTCTTTATCTGTTTAACATTCCTAACAAAGTCAAAAACCAAGTATTTAATGCGAAAATGATGTTAACAATCTCGCAAATACTTTCGAACAAAATGGGAATTTACTATTCTCTGATCAAGGCAAGCTCGTTTATCAATTAGGGTATTACGTTCTCAAGGAGGTTTACTTGCCTTAGATTCAATAACAATCCTAGCAAAGGGATCAAAATTGTGTTTCTGATCAGAAGCATCAACCTCCTTCCTCTTCAGCTGACACTCAACCTACAGTTTCTGCTGTTTATCCTCCTTCTCCAATTCAATCATAGCAAAATGAGATCGATCTCAAACTAATCTTGGAAAAAAGAATCAAAGACTGCTACCTCTTGAAGAATGAATTCGATGTAACTCAAAAAATCAGCTGCGAAAACTCAAATATTGCTAAGCCCATTGACTTCAAGGCTACTCCTGCCAGATGCATGCTATTTTCACCTTTTATGAGCGAAAAAGACGCTTTTACTCATTTGATATCAAAAAACGCGGGTATTTTTTAAAAAATTGACTATAAAGCCCTCTAAATTGAAAGTAATGAACAAAATGAGTATCTTCACAAAGCTCGTGGTATTCTCTTTGGTACTATGAAATTAGCATTCTAAATTGGCTCCGCCTTGAAGCATCTACATGAGGAACTCAATATTGCTCACAATGACATTAAGCCTGATAATTTCTTTGCTCACTTAGGCTAGCACCCTCTAATTGGAAGCAGCAACGTCTATGACTTCTCTAAAAAGATTGAAGATGATGATGGAGTACAATACTACCTTGGTGACTTCGCCTACTCTAAGGAATGTGGATTCCTTTCTTAGAAAGAAGCAAGCAGATTCTTCTAGCAAAAAGTCTAATCTTACTTTTCACCTGAAATCTTTGCTTTAATTGAAGGTGGACAAATCGATCTTTAGAACTTCGAAAAGCAATACGATGTATTCGCTTTTGGTATCAGTCTCTTCTAGATCCTTTTCCAAATGAACCCCTTTTAATCCAACGGCTGCCATCTCAGCGATACCTCATTTAACCTCCTCCACTCTAACCCTGAAAAGTTTTGGAGTTAATTGTGGTAACCACTGAGCGTCTACGGGTAGATGACTAATATTTCTCTGATGAAAGATCTCTTGACCAAAATGCTTGAAAGAGATCCTTCTAAGAGACTTAATATTAGCCAAATCCTTTAGCACCCCTGGCTAGCCGATATCCAACACTATTTTTTATAATTAACCCACTGAAAACCCAACCAAAACCCCCCCCCTCAAAAACAATTAATTCATACACAAAAATAATTACCACTTATCTACCTTAAGCGTTATTTCTTTGAAATGATACTAAGGATGTGCTTAATAACAATAAAATAATTTCAAGCTATATTCAAAACAAAATGCAAAAACATACTTTTTATAAACACTTACCTACCTACTTTTTATTTTTTATGACCGCTAGCTAACTTCTGTTGGCTAGCAAAAACCAAACCAAACCAACCAACCAAAAAACCAAAATAAAAAAACAAATACCTAAACTAAATTAAAAACCAACAAGAAAACAAAAAACCCACCAAACAAATAATAATAATTACTTATAAAGCTTAATACATTTTTTCTCTCATTTATCTTTCTACTTTTAATACAATTCCTAAAAAATATTAATTTAATAATTAATAAATATTTAATTTAAATATCCAATAAAACTCCTTTGAGTTTTATTAACTTAATACATTTAGTCAAAAATAGCTAGTGATGAACCAACCAACCAACCAATCAACCAATAAATAAATAACTAGATGGATGGATGGATGGATGAATCAACAAACAAGCTGAATTAAGAAATTAGTTAATAAGATAAAGTTGACTTAGATGCAAGAAATAAAAACAATAATAATCAATTTTTATTGCATTTGTGACCATACTGATAAGTCTAAGCTAAATTCTGGATGCATGTTAACTAACTATTTCATCTATTTTTGACAATCGAGTAACACCCCTTTTATTTCCTAAAGTGAGAAAGATTCTGTGAACTAACTAATCTGCGATTAAATTCTCCGTATCTCGCTGAAGGAAAAAGGAAAAAACAAATAAATAATAAACATAATCTACTTCTTTAAACTACTATTAAAAAATAAATATTTAAATAAAATCCTTAACAGTGTGCCTTTTAAATCAATTAGCTCACTTCCTTAACTACTTCTATTTAAAGAGAGTGAACTCTCACTCAAATAAATCAATAAATTAATCTTAATGTGTATTCTATTTCTGTTTTTTATTATGTTATTGTGTATTAATAAAACAAATAAAAAATAATACCTTACATTTTTGTGAGTCTATAGATCACAAAGCATCAATCAAACAAATATTCTTTCTTTTTATTTTCATTTTTTTAATTTCCTTTTTCATTACCATTTAATTAACTATATTTCTATTCAAAATCAAAGATTTGTTCCTGTAATTTATTGTTTATTTTTATCTCTCTATCTACCAATCTGTATAAAACATAATTAATTTTCTTTGAAATTTTTTATATTTTTTTTAAAGAATAATCTATTTTATAAACTTAATCTTATTTTTATTTTTATAACTTGTTAAAATAATTCAATAAATGTTTAATTTTAAGTAATTTATTACTTTAATTAATAATAACATAAAGTTTTTGAAATAAATTTTAAATAGGTAAAATTTTTAAATTATTATTTAAGTTGAAGAAAAATACAAAAATGTTTAAAAAACTATTTTAAAATAATTTTAGAAATCTCAATATTATTGAGAAATAGAATAATTTATTAAGAGACTAATAGATTTTTTAGAAAGAAAAAGTTAATTTAGAATTAAAAATTCCTGTTTAAATTAGAGTAAAAAAAATAGTTTAATAACTTCAAAAATGTATTTATCTCAAATGCTTCGTAAATAAGTAATATTTTAAAGGAATATTATTATTTATTTTTAAAATTATTTCTAAAATTTAGAATGCCTAAAACTTTTTGGTTTTTATTAATTTATTATTTATGAATAGATTTTATTGAAAGTGAATTTTTTAGATTTTACTTTAGAAACAATATTGTTTTTATTTTTAGGCATACTGATTTGATTCTAACTTGTTACAAGAATGAATATCTTATAAAATATTGTAAGTGATATTAGATGAAAATTGTAGAAATATTTAATTACTTATTCTTTGTTTATAATTATTTGGAATGAATGGCTTAAAATATGATTGTTATTTGGTTAGCTTACTAATGTATTGTTCGAAAATCTCTTGCTTATTCTTATAAAGCAATGATTCAGTGCTTAAAGATTTTTTACCATTAAAGACAATAAATTTATAAAGCAATAAATATAAGGCTATTATCAATTAAATAAATAAAAAATAACATACTTTATTAAGAAAGACCTATCTATCTATTATGGATTAAAGAAAAAGAAAATAAATTACATAGAAAAATTTAAGCAGAAAACAAAAAGTAATATTAAAAATAGATAATTTCGAAGAGATTAATATCATTCATTATTAAACATATTAAAAAGGAAAGGATATTTAAAATAGAATAAGGTTTTCCATCACATAAACAAAGCAATAAATAATATTAAAATAAATGTAGGTAATTAGCAATACAAATGGAATAGATAGCTAGCATTAAATGCTGCTCAATTTATTCTAAAATTTCATTGAAATTCATTCTGAAGATTATGAAAATTTATAAGCTCCTTCCTTATTGCGGAAATAAATGAATTAAAACATCAAAAGAGAGTGGAATTATTTTAAATACTAAATTAATACAAATCCTCTTAACACAGACAAAATAACTACTTATTTTCACCTTTTAGAGAAAAGCCTTCTAGAAAACAATAGTCTAGATAACTCTCCTTCTCACTCACCTTTTTAAAGACCTTCACAAAATCACAAAGAGATGAACAATTCAAGTAAATCTCCAAATACAAGATTCCTAACTATCAATCCTAATGATGTACCTAAAGATGCATTTAAAAAAAACTGCTTTAAAAGAAGTACTAATGCTGCACAAAATAACATAAATTTAAATGCAAATAATAACGATGAAGTAGTATCTTCGAAAAGAACTCAATAGGCTCATGGATATTTTTCTCCACAAATACAGCCAAACTCTGATAGGTAATTTAGTTAAGTGCTGCACTAATTTGAGTAGAATACAATGAAGAATGCAAGAAGTCCTTATTATATTTCAAACAATGCAACAAACTAAACTAGCTTCTCTAGTGCAGTTTAGCTAAATAGCTCAGATTCAATTTAGCCATAAAAAAATAACTTTGTTAGGCCATCATAATTTTAATAGCAATAGCAGGTTTACCAAAATAATTATTAGACTTAGATTAATTCAAGTAGCAATCCTCCCACTGAAAGCTATTCTGCTAATTCATAACCAGGGTTGATTAAAGTAGATGAAAGCAATTATAATAGCCCACCAATATATCCAATAGATTAAGCAAATATTTAAAGGAGAAAATCTTAGCAACAATAGTAAGTTCTATCAAAATTAGACAATGAAGAAAATAGTGTAAGCAACAGCGAAAATAGCAGTACAAGGAATAGCTAAGATATAATAAATAATGTATCAACTAGCTAATAAAATACTAATATTAACGCTTTAAATACTAACTCATCCCCTTTGTTAAATAATACATAAAGCAGCACATCACTTTAGATTGAAAATCTTAAAAATTAAGCTTAGTAATTTTACAAGGAGTATAAAAGCTCATAATAGGTATATTCTATGAAAAATAATTAGTTAGATGCTTCTAAAAATGCAGTTTAAAATTAAAATCTAGCTCATGCTCAAAGAAAATCAATAGGTGTATCATCTGGAAACTCAGCTTTTCCATAAGTATAGTTATCTTCATAAAATTAAGCTTAATCTCCTATAATCCCACTTTTAACAACAATTCCAATATCAATGTAAGGTTAGAATCAAGGATAACAACATTCTCACTCTGTGGATTAAAACCAAGCAAATAACATTAATAAAGTATCTTATAATAACTTCCATTAATATCGTGCTCTTTCTCCAACTCCACAATCAACTTAGACCAATAATTTTTATGTTGAAAATAGAACATTTAGTCCAAATACTAGGTTTATACATAATCCTTAAGTTCAAAATTAGCCTTAGTAATAGTCATCATTTTAACAACCTCCATAACAAAAGCAAGCTAAAAATGCTTTGAATTATAAAAATAAATTGCTTTAAGCAGCAAGCCAAGCAGTACCCTTAAACCAATATTAAACTAGTTAATAATAAAAGAATGATCAAAGCTCAAACTCAAGTTCTTTAAATAATTTGAGTATGACAACAAATAATTTAACATAACAATAGAGTTTGGTGTAGCAATATGGTATTTAAGAAAATCAACAAACAGTTCAGAGATATTAATCACCTACTCGTTAAATAAGTTAAATTTAATAGTAGTAGTAGATAAACTAAAACCACTAATAGTACAATTAATAATAATAATAATAATAATCAAGAAACAGTATTTCAGAATAATAATCTATTATTGATGAAATGCTTAGATATTAATTTAAAATTAAAAATGTTATTGAAAAAACATAATTACTAGAAACCTTTATGAAAAATAACTCAAGTGCCATAAACTCTTTGTTTAATTTATGAGCATCTAAAAAAGAGCTTTTAGAACTCAAATAAAAAAGCTTATCAAAAAATAATACTTGAGTTCAATAATATTTAAATTATTTAAATATCCCTTTCAAATTTTATGAAAAAGTTATAATAATTTAATTAAAATAATATCATTTCCTCTAAATCAAATCCATCCTTAAATTTTATTAAATGAGAAATTAAAGAAGTGTTTATTCTTTCATTAATCCTCTATCTATCTATTTTTAACTTAGGTGTATTAAATTTTACAAATTATTCTATTTCATTTATAATCCTTATATTTTTAAAATTTAATCTTTCAATCAATTGGAATTTTAATATTTTAATGATACAATAGAAATAAATTTAGAATTTCTTTTTCAAACCAAGAAAAAATTTATTTGATTTTTATGTTTTAAAACTATTTAATTTCTTTTATTTTCAATTCAATCATTACAGAGTTTCCATAAAAATGTTTTTATAATTTTACTACTTCATATAAAATAAGAATATAAATTTAAAAAAGTTTATTGCAATTAAAATTTTTACTTTCATCTTTATCTTTGGTTGTTTTAATTAAATTCATGATAACACATATTTTATTAAATTTAGCAATTATTTTCTAGACAAAATCAAACTTCTTATGATTAATTTATTAATACTACTTTTAAATTTAAAATTTTAATTTCATATTATTTAATTAAGAACTTTTGAATATGTTATTAACATTTGTTAATTTTGATAAAGAGTGAAGGCAGTATTTTTAATAAAACATAAATAATATATAAGGAAAAAAAATAAATTTTCATATAATGATTTCATAGGATATATGATCAATTAATAAATAATATTAAAATTTTACAAAAGTTTGTTTGTATTTTTATAAAGTTGATATTTTATTGTAATGAATTCATGAAGGAATTAAAAGCTATCAAATTTATGTTTTAAATGATTTCTCACTTATCTTTGATAAAGTCATATAAGATTATTTAGAGATTAATTAATTTTTCTTTTCATTAAATTATTATTTATATTAGTTAGTTCAAAGCATAATTAAGTTGTCAACTTAATTATTTCATGTTTTTTTAATAATATTTTTTTGAGTTTACATTCATATTTTCATAATCTTTGTAAATGCCAAAAAAGATAATTTTCACCACAAATTTCTACTTTATGTTTATTTTACATATTTAAAAATTTTATTTTGATCTTTTTATTTGAAATTAATTTTTAACAATTAATTGTAATCTAAATAATTTCATTAGTTTCAAAACTTAAATTAATAATTTTGGGTTATTTGAAGTATTTATTAAAAAAGTATATAGTAAAATTAATATAAATATTTACAACAAGGATCAATTAATTTAGCTTTTTAGGATAGTTAATGTCATGATTTATTTTAATTAGTATTTCTGTAAAAATTTAGTAATAAAGTAGCAATCAATATATATCAATATATTTAAAAAATTAACAGATTTTAGCAAATCTAAAAATTGATTGGTAATATTAAGATTTGATTTGATTTGAAAAAATGAAAAATAATCTATTTTGTCAGAAATAATTACAACATGAATATTGAATATTTTTAGTTTAATTTTGAATGACTAGGATTTCTTATTACAATATTGCCTGATTAAATATAGAAGTATTTTAGAAATCTTTAGATTGTAAAAAAGTAAATATCATTGGATAGAAAAGAGAGGGATTACAGTCAGCAATACTTAAGATAAATTCCAAAAGAAGTAAATAACAATTTTAACTACTTTTATGAGTTGACGAATATTTGTTTAAGACAATTATTTTGATCTATATTAAATATCTATTGACATTAAAATTGTTCAAGATATAATCAAATCAATAAATTGAAAAAAATTGGAAAAAACAAGATTTGTCAAAACAAAGCATAAAATAATAAAATAGTTTTTAAAAAATTTGTAAACAATCACGTATAAAATATTTAGTAATAAAGAATATATTTTGAATGCAAGTAGAGGAAGATACTTAAAAGTATTCCAAATAGCAGAAAAATAAGGGAAAATCTGTAATTTCTGCTAGACATTAATTTTTCAATGATGAGAATTAGAAGTATGAATAAGAATAAGAAATGTTTTTTGTATCACATATGAACAAATACACACTCAAATTCTTCAACAGAAATCTTGAGAAGTAATACTAGAAGATTGAATTCAAGAATCACTTTGCATTTATCTAAAAAATGATGTGGATTATTTGGTTAATTTGTAGTTATGCTATTTTTAAATTACTTCTGAGAAATGAAACTGAGTGGAGAGGTTATGTCTATTTTATAGCTTGGCCATTATCAACATTAATAACATATTTTTTCTTGAAACTTAAATTGGATTAATTTACTATCATTCATACTATCAATATTTTTATTGTTATTTCGCTTATGAATTGGACGCTGCATGATCCTGATTGCAAAAAAGTTGTACATGCTGATACAATGTCTCCGTTTGTCAGAGGGTTTGTGTTTGCCTAAGGAGCTTATTAGTACATCACAGGTACTCATTTTCCCTCTATGGCAGCTATGACTCTATATATTTATTTCTCATTCATTTTTAGTTCTTCATCTGAAACTTATTTGTCTAATTTCATCTCCCTATTTCCTTATTCTCTATTGATGATATATAAGATATATTACATTGAAAAGCAGAAAAGAATTACTTTTTTGTTGTAAGTCCAAGAAAAAAATTGGTCAAATATTATGCACAAAGTTCTTCCTACAAGTTTAATGATTCTAAGAGATAATGAAAGAGAGGAACGAATTGAACTTCATAAAGCTAACAATAGAGCAGTAAAAGAATTCAAAGTAGGAGTTAATCAACATTTTAAAAATCTCTCTGAGAGGATGTATATCTTGTAGGATTAAATTGGTCCTCAATAGATTTAGAATGATAAATTAGATTCAAATTAAAAGCATTTGCCAAAGTATAACCTCGTTTACAAAGAGAGTTGGGACAATACTTTATATGCAAAACTTAAAAAGAATGCTATTATACTTCGACCTATATTCAGTCCAGGATCAAATCAGTATTCTAAAAAAAAACAACAAGAAGAAAGTTTAAGAATATTTCATCAGTTATATCAAAATTCTTTAGAAGTAAATGCTTCAACTCCTCTTCCTCAATAATAAAATGAAGCAAAAGAAACATTTGGGAATACAAAAGAGTAAGAAGAAGAATAAAATGTAAAGTAGAATAATATGGGGATTCAAAATTCCGTTAGTTAATTAGCTCAATCAAATTTACTTTTAAAAGACAGTGATACTCTGATAGAAAACATAAAAGTAATATTCAAAGAAGAAGGAGTAAGTGATGATAAAGAATATTAAATTTTAAGCATTAGGATTAATTATTTCTATTTGAATGACTTATTTATAGCTATTACTATTAAAGATTAATCTTACAAAGATAAATTCAAAGCTCAAGAAAGAGAAACTCAATTCATACAAAATTTCGCCAGACAATCAATAAATAAAGCAATTAATTTCATTAAATATCCACCAGTGCCAGTGACTCTTGACTCAAACAAGATTCAAAAATTTATAAATTCAATCTTAATTAATTAGCTGTCAAATCAGCTAGAATTTGTGAAAAGTACTTAAATATTCCCTTAATCGCAAAAAAATCTAATAAATAAAAGTAATTTTGACATTCAAAATCTTATCTTTAATATCTTTGAGATTCTTTCTCCATTTGCAAAAGAAAAGTAAATGTAACTATTATTAAAAAATGAGGATAAGATAAACACAATAAGCCAAGATAAATATAAACTGTCCTAAGTTTTAACAAGTCTCCTTTTCAACTCTCTATTTTACGTAATTCATTTTCATTGCAACATTTTTGATGTTAATTACACTTAAAACTGATTTTTTAATTTACATCATGTAGAAAGGAGATTGGATTCTTTTTATTCATCCAATTAATTTATTTCATGTCTCACAAAGAAGCTTAAATTTAAGTTACAATCTATCTTTCTATTTATCAATAAACAAATAAATTTTATTTTATTTTACGATTCTAATAAATAATTTAAGTACAATGCAGATTATAAAATTATAATAAAATAATATTTTATTTATTTATTAGTCAAAAGGAAAAGGTTTAGTTGCTGTAGAAATTAATAAGGAATTGAAAGATCCATAAGTTATTTCATTTAAAATCAGAAATGAACAAATTCAAAAAGAGGAAATTACGCCAAGACTAAATGATTCAGTGGAGCAACCAAATTTTCCACCACCGTTCCCTCCTGTTTTATTTTCTCCTATATCTTCTGAATTAACTAATTTTAATTCTACTCTGCAATCATAAGAAAGTGCATTTGGATCTAAATTGAGTATTAATTTTAAATAAAACTCATAAATAGAACTAAATACTAATTAAAAGAGATTGCCAATTTTAAGATGCTATTCAACAAGTTAACCTAATTAAAATTTGACAACTATTGAGCCATTATACAATTCACAGAAATAATAAAAAATAAATAAAATTGATGAAAAAATCAAAACCTAATCATGCATATCTTCCTCTTCACAAAATAGTTCAAAATTAATTTAAAATATAAGCTTTACAAAAGAATAAATATTTAAAGAATCCATCAAAGGAGATAGTGCAAAACTTGGGCAAAAAATATCTTCAAAATTTGTTCAAATAATAGGGCCATCAAATACCATTAGAGTTGAGTCTTCAAGTGATTAATATTTAGTAACTTTTAAAATTTACAGAAACATAGAAATCTTATCATAAATTTCAAGAAACTAAATAAACAACAAAACGTCATTTTCATTAATCTAAATTCCATAATCTCTTCCATAAACATTTTCTTTAATCAATCAAAGAAAAAATAATTAACCTAACAAATGAATTCTACTACTTACTACATAAATTTTAATCAAGTCTTTACCAATTTCATCTTCATAAAATATTAAATAATCATTTTAATTGAATTGATTGCTCACTAATATTTCTAAATTTATTAAATTTTTTATCTCCACTCACTTCAATTAAATTTGTTGTTTTGTATATGATGTACATTACTTTTTTCTTTTTTGAATACTTTTTTATAATTTAAATTTAAAAACCGAAAACATATTATGAGAAGAAGCTTAAAATGCCTGAGTTTAAATTAAATTTAATAGATGGTTTAAAATGTTTAATTGGGTCTTAATATTTTTAATACATTATTATCTAGTGAAATATGAGATTTTAATTTTCAAATTTAGTGTTATTTTTATCTTAATTGTTTGTTTTCCCTACAAAGAAATTGTTTTCATATTTATTTTTTTGGAATTGATTTTAAGCTTAAATCAAGCAGTAATTAATTATACTTATTAACTCTTTATAACCTTATTTCTAATTTCTTTTTGTTTTAATCAGAGTATTATGAAGATGTTACTGAGAATAATATATTTTTATGATTTAT
>JH720298.1:66096-192034 GCA_000231825.2 Tetrahymena elliotti 4EA
TAACCTTATTTCTAATTTCTTTTTGTTTTAATCAGAGTATTATGAAGATGTTACTGAGAATAATATATTTTTATGATTTATCTATGATTTAATTAATGTTTTTTTTTTATATTTTATAATTTTATAAATCTGGATGAAAATAGTAAATTTATCATTGAAACTTAATTAATAAATATATTCTTTGATTTTTATTAGAAAACTTTGAAAATTTAAATTTTAAAAATAATCTATAAATTGATAAGTAAAGTATGTAATCTAATTGTTATTTCGTTGACCTGATAAGATAGCTAGCTGCTCATCATAAAAAAATAAAAAATCTTGTTAGAAATGCTAATATAATCTGTTTTAGTAATTGGAATGGCTGATAAAAATAGTAGATAAATTTTTTATGATTAACAATAGGAATAACATAGATTTATTAAATTGAGAAACATTATTTTTTAGAGGCACAAGTAAATATAAACCAATAACAAATTATACAAAAAAACTTAAGTAAATTAATTAATTAAATGTAAGTCTAAAGAAGCAGATAAAAAGCTCAAACTCTCTTTTTAAGAAATGAGTTCAATCCATAGAATTTAAACATACTACAATCAAAAGCAATAGATGATAATAAGCAAAGTATCAGATAGCAGAGCGATTAAGGATAGGAGTAAATAAGCCCTAATTTAGAGCTAAACAAATCAAATAAGAGAGATACTCTTATATTAGAAGGCGAATTAAAAAATGTAGCAACTCCAAGTCATAGCAATCCTTTACAAAAACTATCTTCATAAATTTTACACCAATAGATTCCTGCAAAAAAATTAATGTCTTTAAACATAACTCCTATTAGCTCATCTCAAAGCATAAATACAAGTGCTTTAAAAAAGCATTCTGCAATAGGAAATATATTTTAATTAGGATATAGAGCCCCAACAAGCTAATCTATAAATCTACATGAATAAAAAGATTATAGTCCTATGAGGAATTCAAATATAAGCTAAAGCAGGGGAAGTGATCAGATACTTAGATCATCTGATATATTTTCACCTGAAAAACCTTCTTTTCCTACCTCGAATAAAAGTATAACACTAAAGTAAAGCATTTTGCCATAAATGAATAATAATTACACAAATTAAAATAATATGAGCAGTTCAAACTTAAAGAGTAATATATTTCATTCTACTTTAAATGGCAGTCGTTTATTCCATAAAACGCCTTAGAAAATAAACTCAAGATAAAGCACATAAAACAAGCTCAGCTAAATATTTTTTAATCCAAATGATTTCTTAATCTAAAAGACGCATGCTAATTTCAATATACAAAATCACTCATAAGCTCATAATCATTCTCATGCCGGTAGTTAAATTAAAATAGATTTAAGAGAATCTTTAAAATAAAATCTAAGAAAAAGTATGAATGATTTTAGTCCAATTAGAAATAATGAAGGCTAAGCTAGTGAGTAAAAAGTAGATACTTATATTTCACTACGTCACTCTTCTCTAGTACATTTGGATGATGAAGTGAAATCTCCTCTAGTAAATGGTAATAATAAAAAGATAATCCCCCTGTCAACAAGTTATGCTATGCTTCCATAAAGTGTAGTAAAATAAATGAAGGTGCACCAACGTCCTTAAACTAGGTAAAGCTAGTCTCAAGATGTGATGGGCTCTCCACAAAGTAATTAAATCATCTATCTAATTTTTAAACCTATTCATTAATCTAAATTTACTCAGTAAAAAGCTACAAATTAGTAAAATGAAATCCCAAATACAATATCAAAAAAAGTTTTTTGAATAATTATTAGAAACAATTAATTAATTAAAAGCAAATGAAATAGGAATTAATGGATTAATTCATATCTAAAAAATCAAAAGAGAAAAAAACAAAATTAATTTTTATTCTACCAATCTCATCAATTTATATTTTCATTTTAACAAATATAAACTACAAATTTTGATAATCAGAAATATCTTTTTATGTTTGAGTGAAAAAATACAAATCAATAAATATCTTTTTTCAAATGTTGAGAAAACACAAAATAAATTTTCTATTCTTGTAAATTTCAAATAAAATATTGTCACCAATACTTATTTTAGAATTTACTAAAAATAATCTTCAAATAAAACAAAGAATTTTTAAATCTAAAAAAAAATTCTATGAAAAAGATCTGAAATTTAAACCAAAACAAAGTTTTTAATTTGGATTTTTAAATTTAAACAAAACTCTCTTTTTTTGAAGGATTTTATAGAAAATTCAATTGATCCTCATGCTAGTTAAGGAGTTAATATGGGATTCAATGATGCAATTAAATTAAAAATTAATTTTAGTTCAACTAAATTCTTTTTTGAAAAGAGCTATGTATGAATCATTATTTTAATTTATTAAGACAGTTCATTTTAAGCTTAATGAAAATTTGTTTCAATATTAAAAGATTTTTTTAGTAAATTTAACTTTTTTTTACTAATTTTAGGTGATTCATAGTAAGGAAAATAATTTAGTTAGAGAATGAAATAGCTAAATTAATTGATAGAGTAGTAAAAATTTGATCAATCTAGCAATGAGGACTCAGGTAGATTATCATCTAATAAATATATTAAAGACATCAAGGATATTTATTCAGAAAAATCTTAGGTTGCTGCGATTTAGAATTCAAGATAATTTAATTCATAATCAACCCTTGCTTAGGACAATGAAAAGCAAGAGAAAAATAATTAAATTAATATTTTTGAATAAACTGAAGAGTAAAAGAAATTCTAGGTTGAATTTTTGAGGAAAATACGTCGCAAATAAACAATCCGTTTTACGTAAAAAATCCAAAGTTTGTAAGAAAAGTTAAATGATGAAGAAGAGGAACTGGGGTTTAAATTTAAAGATAGTGTAGACAATAGAGATATGGGTCAAAAAATAAGTCATAAAAAAATTAAAGAGATTTTTGAGAAATCTTTGGAAACTAAAGAGATAGGTAATAATGATGATGCAAGTACCTAAAATAGAGAGAAGATGGTTTTAGAAATATCTGATGATTTCCGTAAGTTACTGAGATATGAAATTAGTAGACCTCAAACAGCAATTAGTAAAAGCTACTTATTTTTTTTGAGTGATATTGATCCAAAAATATTTATTGAAGGAATTGTATTTCTATTTTAGAGTGCACTTACTATTTCATTAACAAATAATTATGATATAAAAAAGAAAAAATATACATATAAAATCCCTGAAAAATTTTTTTCCCTCTTGAATAAAGTTTTTAAAACTAAAATTCTTGAAGAGAGATATTAATTTAATGAAGCTTAAATCGATAGGTTTTATTATCTCATTATTCACTAATATGAAGAATTATAACTAAAACCTCTAAATTTACTAGAAGAGCTTGGAGGCGTTAAAAAATGTTAACAACTAATATCCGATTTCTTCTCTCAAGTGTCAGCTAGACTGGATTCAAAAGACTAGTTTACTGACAAGTAAATATAAGAAATAGGAATTTCATTTCTGACTAATAATGAAGAAGGAATCTAGAATTTTGTTAACCATATGAAGAGAACAAAAAGAATTTTGGATGGTAATCTTTATCAAGTGAAACATACGTTGTATTAGTTTTTATATGTAGAAAAAAATCAATTCTTTGATGATGAAATTAAAAAATCGTTCATGTATGCCTTTGAAAAAATAAGATATAAATATTTCACATCTTACTCATCTTTTGACACTGAATAAATTTCTAAAGATATACTAAAATATTTCTTAACAAAAAAACCCATTTTAGAATACTTTAAAGAAGAAAATAGATAGGAAAAAATACACTTTTTAATTATTCAAGTGGTGGAATGCTTTTTATACCAAAATAAAACATCTAATATCATACAATTCTTATAAGAAAATACAATCAAACCATTAGATTCATCATTCTTCTTAATGCTCGAGCCTCTGTTCTTAGAACCTTTCAAAAGAGTGAAACTTGGTCAAGTCTTTACAAGAAATGCAGAAATGAAATTCTGCTGGATGAAAATTGGATTTAATATACTTCAAGGTGCCAATGAAGTTTTAGAAAGGATACAAGAACTACTCCTTCACATGAAAAATTGGATTGATGCAATGATTTAATAAAAATAATTGAATAAATAGCTATAGAGTAAAATAACTCAAATATAGAATCTATCATTCTTAAAATATTTCATTCATCATTCTATGACACCCGATTTTTTTAATAACTCTGATATATATTTCATGATGAATACATTCTAGACATCCCAAGAAGCTATCTAATTCTAATTAAAAGGTCTTATAAGAGTTCTTCTTTAAATGAGATTAAAGCCGAATGAAGCCTATGATGTATCTGAATATTTAGTAAAAACTTTTAATGAAGCATTCTAATGTGCCTCACCTTAAGTATGATTTTTAAGATGAGATATTAAAATAACATTTTCTATAATATAAATCCAATATTACATTAATTTACAACCAAACTAACCACGAACAATACAATTTTTTAATCAATAAATTTCATTAGCTAAATAAAATACATGCTAATTTAATTTTTCAAAACCAACAAATAAAAATTACATTAATTAAATTAAGGGTTAACAAATATTTACTTAATAATAAACACACCTAAAATAACAACATAAAATAAAACAATTAATTCCTTAAAAATATTTTTTATTCTATTAATTTGTAAATTAATTTTTTAAATTATTTCACAAATTATATTTTTTTTCTCTACATTCATTAAATTTATTTGATCTTCATCAATCTATCCAGACATTCAAGCTAAGCAAATCTTATTTAATTTTTGGATTTTAATTAATTATTTCACAGAATTTTGATATTTTAATAAAAATAAAAAAACAATCTTGTAAAATGATTTTAAAATTTCAATGACTAATTTTAAAAATGTATTTTACAAATGAATTACTCTAAATTAATAGTCCACCTCTAGTTTCTTTTTTTTTAAAAAAAAAGTGCCTAATTTTAAGAATTTTTTACAGTAAGTTGTAAATATTCTACAATAATCAAACAGTTAGTTTATCAGTATTGAAATAAATTTAAATCAGTTCAATCTGTTAAAAATTATCTTAAATTATTACATCAAAGGAGTTTAAGTTTATAAAAATAAATATTAAAGTATCTTCAATACTTAAGATCGTTTTTCAATATTTTTTTCATTTTATAGATAAATTATTAATACATTCATTTTATTTATAACTACTACTAAAAGCTTAGCCTTATTTTATCTTTAATTTTAAAACAATAATTTATATTCAATGATTTTGCTAAAAATTTGATTTATTCAATTTTTTTTTACCATAAATTAAGCTCTCAATAATTTATTCTGATGTATTTTTAAATTGACTGTCCTAATTAGCTATACCAAGAAAATCTATCCTTATTTACACTTTAATAATAAAAATGAAAATAAAATACATCTATCAGTCTATATTTAGGATTAAAATAAATTTCCTAATTTCATTCCTACCTTAAATCTAAAACCAAACTTTATAATTATTCTAAATTGCAATTGCTATTTGATGTGCTCATTTTTATCTAAAACTATTTTAACTTTCTTGTAAAATAGTAAATAAAATTATTAACAATAAATTCAGTGTTTTAATTTTAAAAATAATAAAATATGATTGGAATGAATGGTTAAAATAATGTTTTCTGCCAAAAGTGTTTTGGTAAAAAATTTTTTATAAAAACTTTTCTGACTTTTTTTGCAATTTAATTTTATTTAAATTTTCACTAAATTAAAATTTGAAGAAAAACATAAAAATATCAATTTTTTTAATAACAAGAGCAAACTATTTTATGATATATTTTCTAATGATACATGATTTTAAATTTTAATAATAGTATTTGTAAAAATAATATATTAATTGAATTCTTTTGTTTATACTAATTTTTTTTATTCAGTTCTGTTTACTACTTTCATAATCAAAACAATATTCACTTTGATTAAATATCAAAAAAGCTTTGAGGAGTTTCTACTTTGTTTTAGGCTTAAAAATTTTTTGCATTTCACAATTAATTTGTTTCCTCTTATTTCTTTTCTATTTTAGAATCTTAATCTTGAGATGAATTAACATTTTTGGCTTCTTGATCTTTTGAACTTTTACTCTCTTCTTTTGAGAAATCTATTTCTTGTAATTCAATTTTTACATCAATTGAATGAATAGTCTAATTTTATTCAACTCGATTTTCTTAATTTAATTCTGAGTTTAAATATTATACAAAGGTATCTTTACACTTTGGAGTTATTTATTCGTTTATCTATGGAGAATCTTGACTCTTTGTATTCTATGTATCATAGATTGATTAGTTAATATAATTCTACTCATTGATTTCTTCTTTTTGCTCACATTTTATCAAACGCAGAAACGAATAAGATACATTCTTTTTAGCAATAAATAGTTAGTTTTAGAATTGAATGAATAAATTCTTAAAATAAAATATTACTTTTTTGAAGGTGTCTTAATTGATTGATTAATTAGATAAACTTTTCTCTTTGATTTCATCTTGTTGCTCTTATTTTATCAAATTCAGATACTTATGAAAAATATTCTTTCACAATAAATAATTTGATTAAAAATGAAAGAAAAAATTCTTAAAATAAAATTATACTGTTGGTTGTATATTTATTTTTTTGAGGGAGTCTCCTTAAGTGCTAATTTCTGTGCTTTCATGTGTGTATTTAGAAATACTATTTGGATCCTTATTAGAATAAATCATATTTACATAAACTTATTCATCTGTATATTCTTCTTCTTCTTCTTGGTCATTTGCTGTTTCTGAAAAGATACTTTTTAGATAATGTTTAGTCTTAATTAAAGGACTGTCTTTAGGGGAATTTGAATTTCCTAAAGATTTACTTTAAGTTTCAATATTTGATATTTTTCCATAAGTAAATGAAGAAAATCTTTTCAAGTTATTTTTGATTATTCCTTTCCTTAAATGTTAATTGGAATTCGTTGAATTAACAAACATTTAATTTTATAAAAGCATTTCTTCTATACTTAATTTTCTAAACATTTTTTCTTTGATAATTCCCATATTAATTATGCTACTACTTTCTCTTTTAAAACTCTCTTTTTTTGGAAAATAAATTTTTAATACAAATTCAATAAAATAAAATTTACTTAATCCATCTTCCATTTCATTTTGTTGACTAAATAACTTATTTTAAAATTTACTCTTTGCAGATTCTTTTGAATTAGAGAAAATCCTTTTAAATTTATTTTAGAAATATATAAATATAAATTACATGGTTCAAATAGCTTTTCTTATTATTTAATAAGAGGACTTTCAGTAAAGAATTATGAGGTCTCTACACTCTGAGATTATAAACCAAATATATTTTCTCTAATTTTTCCTCTTTCTCTTTCTATTTGTAAAATATGCATTAATTTTTTAACTTTTTTCCATTTCAACAAGGTTTTTAATTGAATATCCTTCTAAATTGTGAAGTAAGATTTTAAGCAGTGGAAGTGTGTCATCAGTTTTAATTTTATTTTATCAAACTATTTCTTGTAACTTATTTAAATTTTCGCCTTTAGAACTTCAAAGAATAGATAAGATAGATAATAATTATTTATTCCAATCAGGATTATGTAAAAAAATTATGATTAAACTAAATCAGGTTTATTATATAAGAAGATATTCATAAGGAGTATAATAATTAAGACAAAAGTTGAATTTATATCTGTATTTTAGAAGAATATCATTTAGTATGGTGCAAATTTTAGCAGTATGATAACATAAAATAAGAAAACAATCAAAGCAAAAAACAGTTTATTTACTTTTAAATTAAAAATAATATTAGCAATTCTTTCTCTAAATACTATTTAACATATCCATAAATCCTCATAAATTAAAATCTTTCTCAGCCCATTTTTTAAGACCAATTACTATTTTTCTTTTTGTTTTTTAGGTAAAAGGTCCTCTTAACTTATGAGGATCTTAATTAATGAGGATTAAGGTTAAAGTTAATTTCAAATTAAAATTTGTTATTCCAATTTTCAAAAATTAATAGTAATTATTTTAAAATGTGATTACTCTAATTATAATTAAAGAAAAAAAATTTACTAAAAGGATCTCCATAGAAGTTATACAGACAAACTAATAAAATTTTCATGTAACTTTTAACGAATTCCCAATAGTATCTTTTTGGTTTATAATCTTAGTATAGGAATCCATAGATTAATCTTATTTTAGCATTATCCAATTTATCTGAATTTTTAATTAGCTTATACAAAATAAAAAGAGGAATAACAAAACCCCAAATTAAGAGCCCGGGAAGTATAACAAATCCAATAAATTTCTTATGCAATGGTGAGTAACATTTAAAAGAGATATCTGATAAGATATATTACTCTTAGTCAATTACTCTACAAGACATAGCTCCTAGTAAATTTTATATCATATTTGGCTGTATGAAAACGAATAAAAATACTAAGCCACTGTATATGTGGGACTTATTTCAAAATAAAAATTAATATGATAAATATACAAAATATTTGTAAAAATAATTTACCATGTTATGTCTCATAAATCTGAAATAAACAAAAATTATATAAATTATTGATATTCCTAATAAGTAAACAAAAGGTAAACTTAAACCCCATAAAACTCTCATGAATACTATTGGTATATCCTTTTAATTTAGATCAATAAGGTAACAATCTAAAAAGTAGATCAAATTTGATATTGGTTAACCTTTTAAGTTATAAAATCTATCTTAATATAAATTAATTTTAAAACAATTTTTTTTTACCTACATACTAAGGGAAGAAAGTAAGCCATTAAGGTAGATCAACTTTGATGGTGTTGATTAGTTAAGATATTTAGATGTAATTCATCATTGCTTTCATATTCATATTAGTAGTCTCTAGAAATGAGGATTTGCTAATAGGAATTAATTTCATTTTTCTAAAATAGAATCCAATAACAATTAATTCGCTAATTTTCCATGCTATTCTTATGCTGATAAGTACATAAATAACCACTCCTAAAGCAATAAATATTGCAGATACTAAGTTAGCAGGATTTAATAATTCTGAACATTTATAGCAATTAAAAACTCCATCACTGTAATATTTATCAGGCCAAAAATTGGCTTAGATATCACATTATTCACATAAAGGACCAATATGACCTACTAAACAATACCCTTCACTTTCAATTCCAACGCAATTAGATTATTAATTAGAGCACTCCACTATTGAGTCAGTTAAATTAGTCGATTTCCAAAAACCTGGTTTCAATGTCATTTAGTTCCTATAACAACTCAGAGCTTCTTGTGGACATTTTTGGCATTACTAATTTAAGTATTTTTCTAATAATATTTTTAAATTAAGGTTATCAACAATGTAATATTCTACCTTTATCAGGTTCTGCTATAGAGTAAGTTTAATCCATACATTCTTAACAATAAAATATGCTACCTTACAATCTATAAATTTCACCAACGATGCATTTTCTGAAGTCAACAATAAAAGTTATATGGAAAGGACCTATGAAAACAAAAAAATTATTGAAAAAAAATTTGAATTCTAATTCTACCTGACTTGATCTCTCTATTCTAATATGTGGGGCTGGTCACTTTTAGAATTGATTCACTTTTTATGTAAAACAAATTTTAGGTTCCAGGATTTGCTATAACTTATAGAGATGAAATTTTGAAAGATTTTGATGAAGAATTAAAATTTGAATAATTTGTGATATATTCTCCAAATACTTTAATATCTGGATTGTTTGTATCTGCTTTTATATTGAAACTTTTTATTTCATTTGAAATAGATGGAGGATAGAAATCTTTATTAACTAAATCAGGATCAAAGGAAAGAGGATTGCCTTCATCATCTAGCAACTAAAATTAGAAACTAAAAAATTTACCACTTTAAAATTCACTAACGGAGCAAGTTTAAAGATTAAGCTAATCGTTTTTAATAGAATCTGGCAATGATTCAGATTTTCTTAAATCTATATAAGAGACACTAGATTTTATAATTTGTATATTACTTACATGAGACCCATAATTATTACTATGGATTGTAGCTTAGTTCATTGAGATTATATTTTAAGTTATTTCAAGATTTCTTCTCTATTCAGATTCATCACTCTTATAACTTTACTTCATCAAATAGATAAAAGCAGGTTCAATATTTAAATACCTAATTCCTCCTCCTATAAAAGCTTTATTATTTTAAATAGTTGTATTCTCCATAAAAAGATTGGTCTAGTCTAAGAAAATTGCTCCTCCATTCAGACTAGCTTAATTATTCTTAAATACTGAGTTATAAATATAGGTTTTATTATAAAATGAATTTTTGATAGATAAAGCTCCTCCATTAGATGCAGAACAAAGATTAAATTGAGTAAGGTTAAGGATCAATTATTAAGATTCAATCACTTAAAGTGCACCTCCATCACATTAGTCACAAGTTATATTTTTAAATGAAGATAAAGCTAGCTTATAAGAATTACCTTTTAGCTAAATTAAAGGATGCGATAACTTAGTAATATTTTCATATGTAGCATTGTAAAGAGAAAATGTTCCTTTGAACTAATAGAAGGTTTATTTATTTTTCGTGTATGAGTTTAACAATTAAGAAAATGAAATACCTTATAAATTATTTACTGTGATGGCATTTAATTAAAAGTTATATACTGTTTATGATGAAATAATGTATAATTGTTGACTATTTTCACTGTTTAAACTTAAATTTGTAAAAGAACTATTTTCAATTTTTATTTTTTGAACATTTTTGAAAACAATTAAATTATTAGGGATTATTGAAGAAGATAGTATTTATATTTAATCTAAAACTAGGTTGTTTATATAAACAGAATTGATTTTTTCAAAAGTGAGAAAATAGGAGTCATCGTATAATTTGACATTTTTAATAAATAAATTATTTATGTAAATAGTGTCAGAGTTTGAAATATTGAATAAAATACTTTATTCTCTTAAATCTAAAGATTCAATTGAAATATTTTCAAGTATAACACTTTCTAAATTTTTAAGCTAAAATTAAAAATTATTACCAGTATTTTTTAATGCAATATTTTCAAATGTAATTATTTTAGTCTCTTGATTAAATGATATTACTTGTGCTAAGCTAATATCAAGATCATAATTTCTTACTTACACTAGATTTAGTTTACTTAAAGAAAAAGAATCATTAATGATATTCATTAAAGCTCTTGTTTTAGATCCAGAGTAAACTAACTATGAATTTAAAGATGTGAAATCAGGATCATAATAAAACTTTTAAGTAACTTCAATCTTTTTTTAGAAATTACTTTTAATTATTGTTGAACAGATGGTATGCTTAATATTATTATTTTCTGATTTAAAAAATTAACATTTTTTTTAGAAAGTGAATCTTAAACAGTTGAAAAACATAAGTAAAAATATACCTTTAACTTTAAGTGAATTATCATTCATAAAGTTAAGCTTGAAATTTTATTTTCTGTCCATTAATTTTCTGAACAAAGAAGAACAGAGAAAAATATCAAATTAAATTTTTCTAAACACAGGTTCTTAAAAAATAAATTTTCAGATAGTGTAATGTCAATTTTAAAAAAAAATTATTATGGCATTAAAAAAGAAAGAAAAAGAATAATTTACTTGAAAAAGAGTTTATTGCATTTACAGGTCCAAGAGCTAAAACGATTGCCACAATTCATTTAATTATTCTTATATTTTATCCAAAGTATCAGCAGGAAGAAGTTCTTTGTAGCAATTTAATTTGTATAATTATGAAGAAAGTTAATTCTTGTTTGAATTCTAGATAAAGAAATTATAGTTAAAATAGTCGCCATTTGAGATTCCAAAAACATAAGTTGAGAAGTAGTTTGTTTTTGGATCAAATACTTAACTTTTGAAAGCAATATTTGGATAAGATTTATAAAATTATTGTAATAATCTCCAATTATTACTAGTCTTATCTTATTTTAAGATAGAAAATGAATCAAACTGAGTAACATAAAGATACATCTAACCTTCTGCTTAGAGAATTTCATATGATTTTAATGTTTGCAAAAAAGAAGTATCTCTAATACTATATTTAAGTTACAATTGGTCTAAAGTGTAGATATTTATCTAAAAATAGGCCTAAACAATTAATTCATCATCCAAAATTTTCATTACTAAATGCTAGCATTTAGTTGGAGGAGGTATTATTGTTATTAACTGAGGATTATCTAATGTCAATATATTATTTGGATATGTCACATTATAAGTGAAAACTCTAATTTTTGGAATTAAATTACGAACATTTAGAATAAATAATCTATTATATTTGTAATCAAACTACATTTTGTAAACTGGATCAGACATAGTTAATTCAAGTCTTCTCGCTTAGGTATTCATATAATCTGTGTTATTTGAATAATCCAGATAGAATATCATTGCTCCACTTTCTAAGTGATGTATTAAGATTTTATTAAGATAATCATAATCAATGATATTTAAATTTGGAATGCTAGAGTATTACTACAATAAAACATCAGCAGCAATATCTATCCTTTAGATAGAGGCATTCATTAATAGAACTATAATTTATTTCATGTTGGCTATCGATACTATTTGTTTTACTTTTGAAGAAAAATAAAAACTGAATGTTTTTACTTAAATGAGAGGATCATAAGATAATTTCAATAGCTAAAATTAAAATGTTTCACAAAACAAAAACTAATCCAAAAAATAAGCATTCTTAATAACAATATTTACTTCATTTAACTTTTATAGGTTATTTGATACATCTCCAAATTAAATTACTGACTAATCAGTAATTACATAAAAGAATCCATAGTAAAATTTAGTTTGTCTTACTAAACTTAGACTCTAAACAAACTTCTATTTTTAGTTTTCAGTATTGAATTACCATGCATTATTATCAGCATCTATGTGGTACAACATTTTAGAATTTTAACTGTAAAAATAATTTTATTATTTTTATTCAGCTATGCTTGATGTAATTTTATCAGTATTGAATGAATAATCCATTTAAAAAATTCTATTTTTATAAATTAAAAATAAATGAATAAATATTTTATTTTATTTTAAAAATATTACTCTAAGCTAATGTTATCGATATGGCACATGAGATTATGTTCTTAGAGAAATATAACGTTTTTAACAGGAGGGGCATATTTTTTGGTAAAATAATTTGAATAAATGAATGTCCTAACATCAACTGCCAAGATCGCGAAATTCAGAGGTTTATAAATTAATAGTTAATAGCGATCTTCATCTAGAAAAACCTTGTCAATATTTCCATCTTCTAAGCTTTATGAATTAAGGATTTATTTAAGCAATACTCCAGTTGATAGGCTATGGACAGCAAGACGAAAATTAAATACATCTTTATACTATTCACTATATATATAAATATGATCCATTTTTTCAAAAACTATAAAATTAGTAATTAGAGGATTTTATGTCTCAATAGATAAAATAAATTGCTGAGTCTTTCTATCCATTACAACTAATAATGTAAGTTGATAAGAATAACTTTTTGCATTTATAAATTTCATTCCTTAAATATTTTAAGTGTGAAAGTTGAGTGTTTTTTCCAAGGCAAAAGTTTAAAAGTTGTAAGCTTGAAGAGAGTATATCATGTTTTTTAGGATTTTAACATAGAACTTTGCATAAAATGGATCAAAATCAACAAACAAATCTACCATATTAGGTATGAAATAAGAAACAAAAGTATTTTACAAAATAGGAGGGTTTGCATTAGGAACATCATAATAATAGTGCATAAATAAGGTTTGGTTATTGTTGATTGAAATGATTCTTTTGTTTATAGGGTCATGGTAAAAAGAAACAACCTAATATGGTATTTATTAATCAATTGGAATAGAAGAAATGCCATCATTATACTTTTTTTATTCTTCTTTATGAGTGTCTATCACATACAACAAAGTTAAATTTGAATATTACCATACTATAAATGTCATATCGGTTGAATAGCTTATAATTCTATCTGCATCTACATCCAAGAAAGCTTTTATCACATTTTAAGTTTAACCTCCTTTGAATTAATTAATTACTGTTCCATTCATATCCCATCTAAAAAAATTATTAGTTGTATCATTGCTATAAGAAACTATCCAATTGTTCTTTGTGTCTATGATTATATCATTAATTGTTGAGTTATGAGCTCCTGAATAGGTTTTTGGTTTAGTCATACTAGTAGTAGAAATTTAATGAATTATCTTTTAATATTAAAAAAAATGAAATCATAATTTTTTATTTATCTCAATATTATAATGTTATTGTTTTCTTATTGACATTTTTTAATTTTTAATTGTTTAAATGAATAAAAATTTACATTATTAAAGGCATAAATAGAACGATCATTTTTATTGTAGTAAATTCCACCAAATTTGATTGAGGAATCTTTGTAAGCATAGAAATTAGTCGAATATCCTCCTGAGTAAATATTTCCATTTTCAAAGCCTAAATACAATTTTCTTGTTATAGTATCTAAAGCAATACTTGAAATTTTATCTGGAAATGTCAAGAGCATTTAATTATTATATTTTTCACTGAATGAAAAGACCTTTACAATTTTTTAATTAATTTTAGTTCAATAAATTTTTAATAATTTTACTTGATTTTAGATAGCTGGAAAAGCAGTATTTTAAACAAAAAAGTGTTATTCTGGATTAGATAGAGTAACTGTTAATTTTAAAGGAACTGAAGCGGAAAAAGTAAACACAGAAGAAATAATAGCTTTATTTCCTGACCAAGTATAATATGCAATATTATAACTTTTCTAAAAGACCATAAAATTTCTTGTGACTAAATCTACACTAATAGCAACAGGAGAAGCAATTGAGATTCTAGTAAAATTTACAAAAAGAAAGGGGTATATATACAAAATGTTACTAGTAATAGAAGAAAAGTAAAGAACTTAAATTTCAGGATAGTATTTTATAAATCCTAAAGTTCCAGCATATGTATTAGTCATTAAGATAGCTTGTGTCTATAAGTTCATAATTATGACTTAAGCAGTATTAGCCCTTATAAAATAGGCACAGTCTACTCCATTATTACTTTCCAAAACTGCATATTAAAAACTATCATTAATGACTTAAGTATAAGCCATTGTAATAAAATTATAAACTTTTAATTGCCTAGCATTATTTATAGAAATAAAATTATTCCTATAAACATACATATTATTTATTGATAAGGCAGATAAATCTAAAGAGATGGTAGCATTTAGTGTTACAGAAAATGGATTATAGTTCCATAGAATTACTTTATTGTCATTGTAAAGACATGCGAATAGATTAGGAGTTGCTATCATCATCTCTGTCAATTATATTTAGCAATTTTATTATTCTAACATGTTGCACGAAGGATGAAACTATTATATTATAAGTCTGTAATCCGTTATGTTTCCTAGATTTTCTAAAACTCTTTCTTCCCATACTTTAAAACTACCATCTACAGAATAAGTAATTACCCTGTCAAAGAGCCTATCAAACAAGATACCATTGACAGCTCCAGTATGATATTTCATTTTATTAGATATGTTTTTCTTCTTATCTGTAATTTTTAATAAAACTGAAATTTGCTGAGAATCAGATTGTAGTGGGGTTAATTAAAATATAGATAATTCTGAAGAGAGGATGAGTAAATTTTAATTATTAATTAACACTTGATTTAATGGATTCAATTCTGTAAAAAATAATTTAAATGTATACTTTTATGTTATCTTCATATTCTCATCAAATTAATTTACTGATGCGTTTCCTTAACAAGAAATTAATATTAAGTAGTTGTTAGAGATAAACCTATGCTAATTATCTTGTTTGAGCTAAGAAATATAAGAAAAAATATTTTGCTTTGTATCATAAAAATATAAAATAGCTTCTCTATTACTAAAACTAAAGAAGTAAATGTTATTTGATGCGATAGGCGAAGGATTTATTAGTATTTGTAATATTAAACTAGAATGCTATGTCTGCATTTCTACACATTCCAAACCATTATAAATATATAATGAGTATTTGTTTGATATTTAAATTAAATAGACTGTATTAGTTAAATGTAATACTTAATCAATACTGCTTCTAAATGTACACTTGTATGAAAAGTTATTAAGATCACTAGCATCATCCCAAACGACTAATTTATTGTCCTAACCGTAGCTAATTAGCATGTTATTTGATATAATTAGTATTCCAGATATTGATTTGATGTGAGCCTCTTTAAGTAGCCTGTATGAGGAGCTGGTAAGAGTGGGTGTAGATATTTACTAATAAACTGGCTGTTTTACTATGTCAGATAAATAAACAATAGCAAAATTGTTTAAGCTGTCATCATTCTACATCAAAGTGATATAGCTCTGATTGATTTAAGTAAGCTCATAATAGCCAACTAAGTTGTTTGGTAATATTATTTTATATATAATTTGATTGAATTTTAAATTCCAAATTATAAGTTAGGTTCTACTCACTGATATTAGTATTTCTTAACCTAATGGGTATTAAACAGGTTCAAAATTAGAGTTGCCTAAATCATTTATTTAACTCACCATTAAGTAATACATTGCGACTACACCATCATCGTGACCTATTAATTTTCCTATTTTTTGATAATTTTGATTATCTAAGATTATTATACTCTCACTCAAAAGGCCTCCAACCATACCTTATACCAAAATTTTACCTGAAGAAGTAGATATCATATTTAAAAATACATCAAAATAGCTCTACCCTTACTAATTCATTGTAGGGCAGGGAAGCATTTACTAGCAAGATTTTGTTTTTGAGTCTGAATAATATGAATTAGGGCATATTGATAAACAAGAATCAGATTACTAATCATAAGATTAACCAAAACTACAAGAAGGATAGCAAGTCAGTGTATTCTAATCTAATATGTAATTACTTGCACATTCAGAGCAAGATCCTTCATCATAGCACTAAATACAGTTTTTAGGGCAATCTGATGCTATTACTTACTTTAATATATGAAAAATGTAAATAATAAAAAAACTAGTTGCTATCATCTACATCTTATTAACCTATTTTTCTAATTATTGTTTATTTGTTAATTAAATTATGTTATGTTATTTTTTGTTAATATAATAAAGTGTAAAAGAATAATGCATAAATTTCAAATGTTTTTGAATGTATTAATTTTTTAAGTATTTTTTAATAATTTTTATTTGAAATTGAATAAAAGAAGACTTTATTTAAATCTAAAAAAAATTAATAAACTCCAAAAGAGTAAAAAAGTAAGGAAAAAGTAAAAACAAAAAAATGAATTTACAGATAAAGGAAATTATTTTTAACAAATTATTATATTTTTTAGCTTCATAAATTATAGTAAATCCTTTACCTGATTCAGATGAAACTATTTTTAACATTATTAAATCATTCTCTCCCTTTGATTTTTTAGTTTTATTACTACATCTAACTGTAATTTTTCAATAAAAAGGATAATTAATTCTACTATTTACGCAAATAATAATAAAGTTGAATAAATTATAAAATATGAAATATTTTTAATTAAACTTGAAAAAAAAAATAGGACAGTTCAAGAAAAATTAATAATATGTACAATAAAATAAACATAAAGAGTGTAAATTATAGAAATATATTTTTAAAAGTTTTAAAATAGTTAATTTTATTTGTTTTTATTTACATAATTTGTTAATTTGGATCATCAAAAAATTGTGCAGTTGTCTTTATCAATCGATTTAGAACTGCTAATGTAAGGTAGATTATTACTATTAAAATCGATTGTGCTTTTTATTCTTTATCTTTCTTGATTAGATAAATTTAGCAAAGGTTATCCATTTTAGTTATATATTACTCTTGGTTCAGTTTAAGAGTAATGCGGAGGAGCTTAAACAATGTTTCTTCTGTTATCATCAAAGCTACTAGTATTACTTTAGATACTTCCATTTTAACTATTATTAGATGGAATTGTGCTAGCTGAGGAACTAAATGGCATTTTCTAGTTTCCACTATTACAATACATATTTTTAACCTTCATGTTAGCCTGCTCTTATTTTAGTTTCATGAATTATTAATTAATTTCAAATTCTTTTTATCTTAACTCTTCCATTTGAGATTTAATTGCATTTTGAATCTTCTGTATTTCACTTTTAAATCCTAATTTTAGATAAAATTATTTAATTATTTATTTGAAAGTTTTTTTTGAAAATATTTACCTGGATGATGTTCCTGGTTAAAGAGCCAATCTAAGAAATTTTATTTGAAGTCTTTTCTATTTTAATTTTTGTAAAACTAAGCATAGTCATAATGATTTCTTCCTTTTTGAAGAGGTACTACTTTTTCTTAATACATTTCAAATCTCTAATTAAGTTCTTTTCTAATCATACTCTAAAAGTATTTATTTCTCTTAATGGCATTGTGATCTCTTGCTAGATTTAGCATTTAATCCAAATCCAAATAACTGAATCTTACTCCATGTAATAGTAAGTCTATTTCAATATCGCTCTAAGAATATATAACACAATAAATAAATAAATCACAAATTATTTTAAAATATAAACAAATAAATTACCTTATTCAAACAAACACGATAAATGAGATGAATTGCATATTTTTCATGATTTATATTAAGATTATCTGATGTTAATATGTAGTAGGCTTCAAAAACTGGTAAAGAAAAGATGTTCAACTCCTTAGTTTTCTACTAAAAGTTATCTTTGGCAATTCTGTTTACACTCATTCCTATTAAATAAAATAAAATTTAATTATGATATTGAAGAGGATCTATAAAATCTAAAACAGAATTAGAATCTGAAGAAAATAAATAAAAATCACAAAATACATTTAATGATTTCTATTTTTTTTAAGAAATTTCTGTAATCATTTTTTAAGTTTTGAGAAATGAAATATCATCTGATTAATTACTTGATTTGATAGGAGATAAAATTTTTCCTTCTTCATCCATTTGAGCTGTAATTTTATCCCATTCTTTATCTAGTAATGCTTCCATAATCCTATCAGATTATCTTCTGTTTGATACTGGTTCATTATTGATCATTCTCTTTTTATTAGATTGCTCAATTTCTGTTTCAGCCATTTTTTTTTATTCTTCATTAAATCCATTTCCAATTAATTAAACTAATTTTTAAGATATGTAATGCATTAATCCACTATGGCATTTTAACTCTTCAATCCAAACATTTATCTTAATGTTATGATTTTATGCATCAGCTATTCTTTTAGCTTAACAAAATTTGTTTCTTCCAACAGTCATATTTTGATTATTTGCAAATGAATAAAACATATCAAAACAGCATGATTTTCTATCTTAAAATTCTACTCTTATTAATGCACTTGAGAATAGTATCCTTTCACTATAGAGGTTTACATCTAATTCCTGTTGAGATCTCTACCCGCTCTCTCTAATAAAAACAGAGATACTTTTTTTATTTAAGGAAATTATCAAATGAACATAAATTTAGATAATTAATTAATTACTTTTAGTCTTCCCCACCATCTACAATTAATACTAATCTCCACTTCCTTGAATAAGAATAGAATTCTTCACTAATAAAAACAGTAGGAATATCTGGTCTTTTAAATTAAAATGTAAAATCACAAGCTCTGTTAAATATTGCATCCCTTTATTTACAATATTCATCTTTTAATGATTATTTTATTAGATTAGAACTTGGCCATTCTTTTTTTGAAAGTAAAATATTTTCTATTTCTGTAAAAAGAACATCATCTTCATCAAACATCCCATCATTCTGTGACCTAAAAATTTATAAATTAGTTTTTTTAATAAAGACATTCCTCTTATTAAAATGATTTACTTCTAAGCACTTTTTGTTGGAGTTTCTTTCATCAGATTTGGAGTTTTATCAAAATATGGAGTTGTATAAGCAAGGTTGCTCTTTAATGATTTTATTTCTTTTTCAAAAGGCATATAAATTTTATCAAATTATTGAATATTCAAGTACTAGCTCTCAAAAAATGAACAAAGCTCTACAATATTTCTTCCAAAATAAACTGGTGCTTATTTACTGAGCCATATAAAAAGCCTCTCTAAATGATCCAATGTATCAAATTTCAAACATGTTTCATTAACAAGTGTGAAAATCAAGTCAGAATTCAACTCAACTAATTCTATTTATTTTAATTTTGTGAAATAGTAGTTAAATGGTAATAAATTTACATTATATTTTTAAATCTTCAGTTTTTTCAATAACCTCAATAGAGTTATTTGAGAAATAAAGAATGCAATAATTTTAAAGTAGCTTTAAAACTCCAAAAAGCAAGTTCAAAGACTCATCTTCTTTTCTGTTAGCAAAATAGCTAGGTAAATACTCACTTAAAATCAAGAAATCGATTAATTTTTCACTAGTCATTTTTGGTATTATTACTTTTATGATCTTTTTTTTATTTATTAAAAAATGTTTTTTATTTGAAAAATTGATAATAATAGTGATTTTTTATACCACTTAAACTAGGAATTCCCAAGTCTTAGTATACAGTGCACAATTAAGTGTTTATTAAGCTTGCTTAAAAGACATTTCATCCCACTCATGAGTTGGAAGCTCGTTGAAATACATCCACTTAAACATTAATCTGACAGCTTCATTATTAAAATTATTTTATTTGAGAGTAAAATGTGAGAATTTTTGATCATTAAATAGTTTTCTAAAATATTCTGAATAGTGACTGACAACCACTTTGTGTAGCTTGTAATATGCATCTTAATCCTTTTTTAATTTTTTTTATTAAAAATTCTATTTCAATTCAAAATTTTTTGTTTTTTACATTTTCCAGAGAAAGAGTGAAGTCACAATGTTCCCCTGTATTCCAATATTTTTGGTAATCTGATTTAAGGGGTTCTTTGCAACACTTGTAAATTTTTTCTATTTCCTTTAACTTTTAAGCTTTTTTGTTTGGATCTTTGAAGTTTCTTGAATCAAGCAATATTTTCTATACCTGAGTTTCAAAATTAAAATTTAAAATGATAAAGTAGAAAACAAAAAAATGTGAAATTTTACTCGAAGCCTGTTAGAAGGTAATTTACTTTCTGAATTAATGGGGATTTTAGCTAAATTTTCATACTGAGTGAATGTATGTTTCACACCTTTGAAATAAAACTTTTCTGATTAAGAAAAAGGATTATTGTTCATTCCTAGAGAGTTATTAGAAAAGCTACCATTTAGTAAGGTAGTTTGAGAATTTATGTTATTGATTTATTATTACAAATTAGATTTTTCTAAACTTTAATTATCTAGTAGAGGTATAGCTTAATTAATTCCATTTTAAACTAAATTTTAAGTTGAATTTTAAACTAAATTCTAGATTGGATTTTATATTATATTTTGTATAGGATTCTAAATTATATTGTTGTTGTTATGATTATTATTATTGAAAGCGATTGGTAATTATGGTATTATAGGCTAAGTAGAATTATTGCTAAAATTATTAACAGAGTTTTAAAAAATATTAAGAGGCTCGGAAGGAGCATTTATTGATTGAATATTTGAAAAGATTTGTGTTTGCTAGTTATTGCTATTAGCATGACTTTAATTCATTTAACTAAAGCTACCCATGCTGTTGTTTGTATTTTTGATAGAGTTATTTGTATTAATAATTGTCTAATTATTGTCATTATTCAATTAAAATAAATTTGTGCTTAGTAAGGGTGGATTTTGTAATGATTTATTATCAGGTTTTCCTTCATATTGAAAAAGATCTTTTTTGCTTGTATTCCAAATATCTTTTGTTTGATTACTTTTTGAGAAAAGATTTTTATCACTTGTTGTTCCAAATATACTTCCAGCTGATACAGAATTGTCAGCTGAATTGCTAAATAAATGAGATGGTTTAGTTGTTCCATTAAATACAGATTATGATTGCTAATTATTTAAATTTTAGCTTGTTTTAATAATTATAGGATTTTGTGTATATTAACTCTATTTAAATATATTATTTTATGGGTTCTAAAATAGATTTTGTGTTTATTTCTCTACTATGATTTATTTTATTGGTTATCTGTCTGTAAAAAAGGCATCCTTATTTTCAATAAAGTTTTAATTTGGTCCAAATTGTCTATTTGTGTTTCCACTATCTGCAAAAAATGATTAATCTTATTCTCCAAAAGAAAATATTTATTTCTATTTTGATGAAGAAGTGTGATTTTATCTTCTATGCTCACTCCTAAAATTATCATCTTTGTATATTGAGAACTCCTTTTCATTAGCCTCCCATATTGAGTCCATATGCTAACCTTTATTTCTTTTTTCAGAATAGTAGTTATAAGGTTAATTTTAATTCACCTATTATGAAAAAAAACTATCCCCTGCACTATTTTGGTTATATTATGCAGAAGACATCAATCTTTTATCATTGCTATTAGGAATTCTGTTTTCTTTGTTACAAGAAGAACTCAGTCTGTTTTTAAACAAGCTATTACTTTTCCTAACATCAGGACTGTCTCTTCTAGATTTTCTAATTATTTGAATTCAAATTAACAATTTTCTAAAAATAAAATCTTTTTAATTCAATTTAATTCTTGTTTTTAAACTCAAAAATCAGAACATTTCTCTTGTTTAATAAAGCTAGAATTTATTTTTAATTTTAATAAAATAAATGTTTGTACTTTGCACTAGCTCTGCCATTTTAAACTGGAAGAAAGGATTATTTCATAATTAAAGAATAGGTGTGATCTATGTCTACAAAATTAAAACCGAAATGATTGTAGTGGGATATATCAGCCTCTATTTTATGGAAAAACTCAATTTCGCATTTACTATTTTATGGTTATATTCCACAATCTTTAAGCAATTGATAGGGTATTTTAAATTTGAAATTTAATTTTTCATCTATTTATCCTCTTCCAGGACCAACAACAATATCCTTTTTTTAGAAAATGTTCTTGTAAAATATTTTAAAATTTTTAAATCTACCTTCATATTGTATTAATCAATTATCTTTAAAGCATATAAATTAATAGGCTCTTATGATATATATCTATTAAGTCTTCCTTAAATTACATAAGAATCAATTAAGGTATCATAAGAAAACTCAACAATTTGTAAAGGTTTGGCAGATAGCAAGAAGCAAGATCTTAAAATATCAGTGTGTGTCTTAATTAAATGAATTTTCATATGAGTTAACTTTTTATTGTACTAAATTTCTTTTTGATTGTCCAAATAAATCTAATTGAAGAGATAGCGAATTGCTTCTTCTACCTCTTATCGATTTGTAGAATATGAATTCATTTACATTTCTTACTTGCTAAAAATAATATCTTCTTCTCCACAATACATCTCGCATTTATTGTATATTAACCTTCTGTCTTCTTGCTCTTTTTAATTTCCCTTAAGAACTTAATCAAGAATTTAAATTGAAACCTATTGGTCTTCACTGATTATTTCTAATGCATACTCTTTCCTTTATTTATTGATGCCTTAATAAAAAATATCCAAAAAATCCTTAAATTCACATTCTTATATCATGTCTATATAGTCTTTTATAATTCTATTAGAAAATCTTTTATAATTGAATATTTATTTAACTAGTTTGTTTGCTTGTTGATTTTTATATTGTTGTTTGTCAAACAAGTCTTTTTTAATATATATTCTTAAATATGATACTTAATTAAAATATTTGATTACAAATCACTTTATCAAAAATAACTATTTATCTTTTATGATATTCATTCTAAAATAGTAAACACAATACCAATTTTTTCAATTTTGAATTTGATTTAGATTTCTCCCGCAATTATATTCAACTTCAATAAATTCGCAGAATAAAATATTCATCAAAATATGATCCAATAAATTCAATAAGTACTTGAGTTAAAAACACTCTAGATACGTTATTAGAATTCATTCAATTAGAATTTTCTCAAACTGACTAGCTTTTATTATTTAAATAAGTTTATATATAAAATAAAAATGATTCTTTTAAAATGAATGAGAAATAAATTCTAAATAAAAAATTATTATTATTTTAATAACACAATTGAATATCTAAATTCTTATCTCTAAAAATAAATATTGATTAAATTTTACGTTTACAAAATTAATTACTTATTAAAAATAATTTATTTTTGAAAGCCAAGATTAATTGAAAAAGTATTATGAATGAATTCTTATTAAAGTAATAATATTTAATAGTTTACACAACACAATTTTAAAATAATATTTGAAAATCAAACTTAATAGAAAAAATAAAATTTGAATAAATATTAGGGACTGTTTTGACAAATCTAAAAAATTGTAAAATTATTTTTCAGTTGAATAATAATCAAAATAACAAACATCATATTTAGTTAAAATTGAAATATTTAGTGATAATTAAAAATCAAGAATAAAAATTACTTTTTTTTGATTGTAAATATTTCTTTGGAATAAAATTATTTACATTTTCATCAATAATTTTTTGCAAAGAAATTACTAAAAGATAAAGCTAATGAGCTTTTATATAAATATAGTTACTTAGTGAAGACATAATAATGGCCGAAGAAGGGATAATGCCATGGCTAAACAAGAAACTCAAAAATAAAAATAATAAAACAAAAGAAGAAAGGATGAAATAATAATATTATGTTAAAATAATAATATTAGCCAATTGAAGTAATAAGTAATTTTATAGTAAGATTCATCTAGACTTTTTCATTTATTTTTATTTCCTTGTCCTTTATTTTAAGTTGTAGGATGATTTACTTTAGTAGTATTTGCATTATTATTTTCTTGCTTATGAATAAATATTGGATGAGGAGATAAAACACTTTTTCTTTGCTTATTATTATTATTATTATTTTGGAGAACCTAATTTGATTTGCTTAAAAATACTGAGGATTAGTCATCTTATCTTTTATTTACTAAATGTGCTGTATCTTCATGGAAATTTAAATTGTTGCTATAATTGGACAAACGATGATTCATATTACTCTTTTGTTAAGCTGAGGGCTTGAGATTATTTTGGCTATGAATCTGTTTATTTGACTAAGTTTAGGAAGATACTTCGTTTTATAATTGAATTTAATATTTTTATTTAAACTCTTCAAGTTACTCTTGTTTGTCAATAAATATTTTATTTTTAAAGAAATAATCAATTAAATCTAAATTATGCTGAAATCTTCTTAAATCTTTTGCGATTTGAATTTCTTTTTGGATTTCATGAATTGAATTTAAATTTTTTTCTAAGATGCTTTTATAATGAAGAGTAGATTTTATGCACTTAAGTTGTTCAACTAAATTATATTTAAGCAGATTAGATTCATATTCTTAAAGCTTTTTTTAATAAACAGGAAGTACTTGATTTCTTTTTTTAGTGTTTAATGCATTAAAGTCTTCTTAGCCAAGACGAGATGGAACTACTGTTAGGAATTTGTAAAGGTTGATAACAAACATCATTAATGAAGTTATAATAGAAAATAAAATGTTGATAGAGAGAGTATTTTTTTTAGCTAAATAAATAATTTGAATGATAATTTATGGTATATTTTCAAAAAGAATACCAACAAAAGTGCTTACAATTTTTTGATTGTACATTCTTTTTTTGTAAGTTATTGAATTTGATGGAGATATAATATTTAATACTTCGGCTACAGCTTAAAACTATACTAAATTACATATTTAAAATAATTTATCTATTCGACCTGTAACAAGTTTTTCATAGGTAGATCCACCAGTGAATGTGAACAGGAACAGGATAACATTAAAAACTAAGTGAACTGCTAATGTTGCAAAAGAAATCCAAAAAAGAACTCTTTCATCGCATTCATATAATGAGTATAAAAATGATATATCTGTGAAATAATCAAATCTCGTGATTTAACTTTAAACAAAAGAAATAGAATAATTCAAATACCAGGTATTGAGCCAATTTTAATCAATCAAAAATTATTTAGCAGTATTAATGTAATTATTTGGAAATGAAATTGAACAGTCTGGCTTGAATTCAGGAATGAGATGTTAGACAAACTCAAGACAAAGAACAAATAAATCTGCTTCCATAATGAATGTAATTAATCCATATACTCCATACATTATGTAAGAATACCAAGAAATACCTTATTAACAGGCAACTTCATTATAAACGGAAAAGAAGGTAACTCCAAATATGCATACAAACTGATATATAGGGAAGAGGAATCTGAGCAAATTGTATCTTGCTGACTATTTCAAGGAAAAATGTCTCTCAAGTAAGATAACAGAGTGATCAAATCTAAATTATTTGGGTTAAGTTTGGAAGATACTAAATATAAAGTATCCAATCTAGCCTATTACAAATTTTATAATACTTGCAAAGCTTTTTTTACGATAATTTTCAACTATCAATTTGTAGCTATTGAGAGTGAGATAGTTACCTATAGAGGTATTTTCAATCAGTTCAAAATCAACCTCTATTTACGTGTTGCAAGAGAGAGGGGCATAATAGTTAATAACATACCAACTTTTAATAAACTAAATACTCATATTTTTTAGTGAGATACTTGAAGGTGGAACTCTATTTAAATAGTAAAGTAATGTAAATTCATCAATATTTTTTTGTTTCAAAACATCATCCGTAATAGTTATCTTGAGAGGCAAAAATGCCTACTCTACTTATTTATCTTTAATCAAATCATTCATATTTTCTAAAAAAAGAACATCGCCACTTATTCCTTTTTCACCATATTGTTAATTTTTGAAATCCTAGAAATAAAACTCATTAAAATGAGGAAAGTAAAATTTATCATAACTGAAGATATAGCTCATGCCATGTTCCACTAAATCTAAATCAAAGAAGGCGAGGTTATAAGAATCAAAATTCTAACCCCTTATTTTAAATGAGCTAGTCACCTTATCTTTCTTTATTTTACTCTTTTAAAACATAGAATAAGGTGAAAAAATGAAAAATCTTTCATGCTTTTCTTTAATTTTCAGTTTCTCCTCATTGAAAAGCAAAAAGAAAAAATGTAGCAAAACTTATAAATTTTAATTTTTAGATTAAATTATCAACATTTATTGCAAAAAAAGCTTAAAAAGAGTCCAAAACTTATCTTCACTTCCATCACTATTCCCTAATAAAGTAAAAAAATAATTAATACAAATATTTTTTTTAATCAAACCATAAAACAATTTGTTTGTAAAGAAAATAATTCCTCAAAATTTATTTCTTAAATTATGTTTGAAACAATAAAAAGATTTTAAGAAAATTTAAAAATAAACTCAAGAAATTTTTAGGGTATTATTTTTATGTATTAAATATGGAATTTTCTTTTTTAAATCAAAAAAATATCATTTCTATCAAATTTTTAAGCTTTCATTAATGCTGTGTACAAAAAATTTTTTTAATTGAAATTTCTTGTGAAAATAAAAAGGCGTTCCAGAATTGGACTCATTCAAAAAAGTATTTAAAAACACTTACATAGACTTAAATTATTGTTTGAATATTTTTAGCTTTATTTCCTAAAAAAAATTTCTTTGTTTTTAAACTAGTCTTTATTTTCCATCCACCTTTTTCTTCTGAAAAAACAAAAATTGAAAATAAGTTATTTCATAACAAATAGTCATTTTTTTTTAAATTTTCAAGATTTATCAAATGATTTACTTTAATATTAAATTTGCTAGGATTGTTAGTTTTACAAAAAAATATTAAAATTTTATGTTTATTGACCAATTATTTCCAATAAAATAAAAAAATTAATAATATTTTTTAACAAATACTTCTTATGGAAAATTATCCAAAAAAAGAGATATTTTCAAACAAATGTCATGTCTGTTTAAAAAAAATAAATTTATTACTTAAGATTTCGTTTCTTCTTTTAAATGCATTTTGGAGGAATCTAATGAATTTAATTATGTTTATGTTGGCTACATACTTTTCTTGAGTAAAGAAATTATATTTATACTTAATGTGGTCACATTCTAACTTTTCAACATATTAAAGTTCACTTCCTGATTCGAAATCATGGGAAAAAGTATCCAGTTTAACTTTTTAAAGCTTTACAGAGGGATCATTAAAGAATTTAAGCATAAAATTAATTTGCTTTAAATTAGGATTCTTAGATAAATCAATGTACTCAATAGAATCTACTAAAATTTCAAAATTGACATTTGATAATTATTTCTCATTTAAACCTAATTGAGACATATACAGGAATTTAAGTGATTTACTAGCTCTTTCAAACATTTTGTTAAGAAACTAAAAATTATTTATGAATTCATTTCCACTAATATCAAAAAACTCTAATGTTGTGGGTGTCAACGAAAAATCAATTTAATCTATCATTTCTTAGGTAGCTTACATATAGGATATGTTGAGACTTGTTAAATTAGCTGCTATTTAGAATAAATCATTGAAAAAGCTAAAATCTAATACACTGACATTTTAAGCAAAGTCTAGTTTTTCTAAGTTAGTGAATATTGCTTACTTATCAATTTAACTTATTAGATAATTATTCAAGCAAGTGTTATGAGCAATCAAACTTTTGAATTCTTTTTTTTAATTTAAAGAATTTAAAATAGTTAAGTCAGTAATTACAAAATTGTTTGAAATATCTAGCTCTTCTATTCTTTCTGTAACTTTCTCATCAAAAAGAGAATTAAGGCGCTAATAATTTAAATTGAAGTCCTATACAACCAGCTTCTCAAAGCATGAGCTTTAGGAAATAATTTCAGGAGCATATTAAAAGCTATCATGAACAGTATTTCCACTGATATTTAAATACTTCAGCTTATTTGAAGGAACAGTAATAGATTCTGATTGATAAGAATTCAGATTCTACTAATAGCTTAAATCTAGTTTTTCTAAATTAGGACAAGCTTTAAATACATTTGTTAAGAATCCCATGAAGTATACTATAGAGTTCTTTGAGAGATTTAATTCCTTCAAGTTAGAAGAAAGGTCAGAAAATTTAATTAAGTTTTGCTTGATATAGTTATGGTTAATACCAAAATTAGACAAATTCAAAACTTGTAGTTTTTTACATTTGCTAAAAACAGCTGTTAGACTATGAGCAACGTCATGCTTTTAATTATTATCAGATAAATTTATTATTTCTATCTCAGAACTTAAATCAGAAAAATGAACCTCTTCAAATTTTTTGTCATCTAAACTCATATTGGATAGATTCAAAACCTTTAATTTTGAACATATTTTAAATATTGTATTTAGAAAAGCTACACTCGAGAAATTCTAGTTATTTGATAAGTTAAGATCAATCAAAGATACAGGAAGAAGGTCTACCTTAAACAAAGTATTGTTATTTAAATTGCAATTAGATAAATTTAATATCTTTAAATTGGGAGCATTTGATAAAATTGCATTTAACAGTTTAGATAAATTGACTTAATTTTCTGATAAGTTCACTTCCTCTAGTTTATCAAAAGCACATAAGTGGATATTCATTTATTCTCCAAACATTGTCTATTCGAAAAACTCCTAAACCTAAGTCTGCATCTTTTGCAAATACATTTTCTAAATCATATTGCACTTAGTGAGTGTAAAAATAATAAAAGCATTTTAAAAGTATTTCCTATTACTTAAATCTAAGATTTTAATAAATTGGATTAAATTTTCAGGCTCCAAGGTATCTAAATCTAAATTTAAATCTTCTAACATTTTTTTATCATTAATGTAATGAAGCAAAAGATATTTCACATCAATATATACATTTTAGTCTTCTATCACTTAATCAAAAAAAAAGTTCCATTTTTCTTTCTATTTACTTTAAGGTTTTATAGATTCAGATTAGCTGTCATCTTGGATCTCTAACGTTTTGGGAGATTAGCTTTCTTAGTTTATCATTTATTCAAATTTTTTGAAGAAAGAATAAAAGTAAAATATATTTACAGCCTCACTAAGATGAATTCTCTTTTCTTAGTTGAAGGTATACTGTTACTTTTTTTACTAGATGGTTTGGTTAAGCATACTCATTCTTTTTTCTTATTTTTGTTTCATAAATAAATCAATATGAACTATATTTGTTAATGATTAGGGTATTTATTATATGACCTTATTTTCTTATTTCTCATCTTCTTTGCTTGTTTTATTTTATCTGAAGTTAATCTCTTCCTTAGACATTCTGTACTGAGTCAGATTGAATGATTAGCAAATACCAAAGTAATTAAGATAAGGGAATAAATCCGCATTAGCATGACGCTTTTAGAAACGATAAATATTTAAATACCTATTTAGCTTCTTTATCAACCAATCTGTTAAACTTCTCTTTTTGTCATCGTTTCCTTCTTGAATTCTAAAAATTTCTAATTCAGGAGAGACATTATCAAAAGAAATATTATCAATCTATGCTCCATTCAAGGAGATACCTTGTAAGTTGATTATTTTTAAGCCTCTTGCCTTCCTCATAATTTCGTTTAAGAAATAAAAACGTGTTAATTAACCGCTGTTATCGTTACTAGATATACTAAATTTTTCAAGATAAGGACTTATAAGTGAAAAATCAAGATTTTTTAATTTTTCATCAGTTAATTTCATTTGATCTAGACACAATATTTTGAGTTTTTAACACTTCTTCATTAAATCGTTTAATTGTCCTAAATTTAAAATATCAGGATTTCCAGATAAGTCAAACTCTTCTAGTTCTTCGCTAACCAAAGAAAAGTCAACATTCTTAATTTTTTCATAAGTCAAAGAACAATATTTCATAATGAATTACTTCAAATTGACCAGTAAAACAAACAATTTATTTAAAAAATCACATTTCTTGATTTAATAGTTGTTAGAGATATCAATTTTGATCAATTTCTCATAGAGATGATCTAGCTTTAATCTGCTTATTTGTTCATCATCTATCTCTTAGTAAGAAATTGTAAATTTTCTCATATTCTTACATATTAAGAGAATCTCATTAACCTTAGATACCTCTGATATTTTGTTTTAATGAAAAATTATTTCTTCAATTTTCATATATTTTTCAATTGAAGAAGAGCTCTTCAAAACTATTGAAGGCTAATTTTATTCACTAAGGGAAGGATTTTTTTAAAGACCAAGCTCTCCTTCATCAATATTGCTTAATGAATTCTAGCTTGATTAGATTTACTTATTAGATTTGTCGCTTTTTAAATTAATGTTAAGATCTTTCAATTCCAAGTAAACTAAATTAGGTTAATTAATTGTGGGAAGAATATCAATAAAATCTCCAAATTCTAAATTATAATTCTGACTGATGTTAATATATTCTATTGAATCAGGAAATTTTATTTATTTCAAATGATGATTTGTAAGTTAACATTAAGCCAAATTTATAAATTTTAAAGAAAAAGCTTCTGTAATCAGGGAAGCAACCATTTTGATGCAATCTGTTAAATTGTTGTTTGCTAAATTGAGATGCTCTAAAGACTTACTAATTAATGAAAAATTGACTTTCTTCAATCTAGATTTATTTATTTGCATATCTTCGAGTACTAATTTTTTGAGAAAAACAGCTTTTCCCATAATACTATTCAATAGTGAGAAGTCATCTATTTCTCTATTTTTTGATAAATCTAACTCTTAAAGTTCCTTTGAAACTAATCCAAAATTGATTGAATTAATTTTTTTCATGTTGAGTAGACACTCTCTCATAGTTAATACCCTTAAATTTATAGCTGCTTAAAATACATCAGACAAGTAAGAATAAGTTGTATTTTCTTTGATACCATCTAAATTTAAATGAGTTAGTTTATTAAAATCAATAATTTAAGTTAAATTTCCAACCAATTAAGCATTTAATCCAATTTTTACTGATTCCTTAATAATTAAAGAATACTCTTCAGTTTCAAAATTGGTAAAATCACACCTATTTTCACATAGAGATCTGTGGAGCTCATCATTATTAATGAAAAAATACAATGACTATCCTTAAATCTTAGTAAAACCCCTTAAATAGGCTACAGCTGTTTGCAAGTAATATTTTTAGCTATATCTAATATTCTCAACAATGCTAATAGGATACTTGCTGTAAAGAATTTTATAAGATTTTTATGACCTATATAATTCTTAATACTCAATTTTTAATTCTTATTCTTGTATAAATCCAATTAAGATATTTATCAAACTGCAATTCACTACATTCAAATCATCTTGATAAAGCATTTTATCCAAATCACTTATCAACTCATCTTATTTTATTTCTTATTTAGCCTTTTTAATTAAATCACTATCTTGCTTACTATTCACTTTCTTCACAAATACCCAATACCTATATTAATTTAATTTAATATTTTCCATTATATTTTATTAAACGTTTTGTTATTTTTCAAGTAAAAAAATAAAAAATGTAGTTTTCTTTTTGAAAAAATGTAGTTTAAAATGTAGTTTTCTTTTGAAAAAATGTAGTTTAAAATGTAGTTTTCTTTTTGAAAAAATGAAACCATTTATTTTTCTAATTTATTAATTTTTTATAGAGTCTTATTCTACCATATTTACAAAAAACTTAGAATATTGCAGAGTTTGTTTAGTTTTTTATTATTGACAATTAAGTATGAAGTGGGTCGAAATATTTAGAACGTTAAAAGAAAGAAAAGTTTTTACTTAAATAGGATTTTTTCACTGACATTTTTTCCAATAATTGAAAGGTTTTTTCCTTGGTAAAATATAATTCTATTATAAATGAGTTTAGGGTAATCCTACTAACGCTCATATAGTTTTTCTGCTTCCATCATTTAAGAGTAAGCTCTATTGTAATCTATTACTGTTTAATAATTATCTTAATTGCTTGTAATAATTTTTTCTAATTCAGATTTAGCCAAGAAATCTGAGGTAAAGGTAGACTGGAAAGCGTAGGGAGTAAATTCATAATATGTTTTAGAAAATAAATCTAAAATTGTATATCTATAATGATTAATGTTTATTTCCTGCATTAAGGGAGTCTTCTTAGTGGCATGCATTTAAAAGAGTTATTGTATCTCTTTCGCAAGGAAATGGGATCTATATATTATCATAAACTAGACCTTCTTAGACCCTATCAAATACTTTAAATCTTTAAAACTTTCTTCCTCTACTACAGATGATAAGAATGAAATTTCATCAATTTTCTGAATAATAAAAAGTTAATTCATCAAATCGCTGAATGATTTACTAGGAATTCTACCAGTGTCTTTGAATATAATACTATTTATACTCATATAATTAAGTTAAATTAAATTATATAGCTATTCTTAAGAAACATTGTTGTACAACACATCACCTAAAATAAGTAGCTTATTATCCATCAATGCATACTTTGTATAAGTTTTGTAGAAACTCAAATTCTACTAAATATCTTATATTTTATTTATGTTCAATTAGTCCTCCATTTTTGTAGGATTTATCAAATCTCCCCAAATAAGGTCTTAAGCAAATTTCTTTTAGTCATTGTGCTGAAAAGATTATATAAAAGATGGTTTTTCACTCTATTCATAACTAATGAGTCTACACTCTTTTTCACATCCAAATTGTTCTCTAATTAAATTAAATTTTTAAATAATTATTAATCTATTTTCTAAAAGCAATCAAAAAGTTTTTAAATTCTAAATAAAACTTGGATTTTATTTTTTTAAAACTTATTTTATTTTTTGAGTTCTAGTAAGTTTAATTATTTAACTACACTACCACAGATAATAATCTTTCCATTCTAATTGTTCATATTATTTAAAAAACTGAAAGAAAAGAATTCTGAATTATTAAATCTTAAAAGAAGCTTAGTTTAGTTTTAAATGTAATTCGAAGATATTTTCCAAAAAAATTACTTAAATTTTTTGAATTTATTGTATTTTTTAATCTTGAAACAGAAAATCATGCATTGGATTATTTTATGACTGCTTAAAATAATTGTCTAATTAAAATAAATCTAATTACATTAATTCTTGCTCTGTCATAGAAGAACTCTCTGTATGATGTTCCTTATCTTTATTTGGCTCGAAATTAATGATTTCGTGATCTTTTTTTAATTCGATTTGTACTTAGGAAGAGGGAATATCCTCAATTTATGGAAGAATAATTTTTTTATCTTTAATATCTTTTAGTTAAACTCTCTAAGCATATTCTTAATTGATAAAATGTATCTACTACTCTTTTGTTAAGTTCAACTCTATTTCTTCTATATCAAAGAATTAAAATGTCTAAATTAAGTAAACAAAATCAATCTCCTAGAGCATACGCCCATTACTAACAGGGTTTTTAAACTCATTTGCATCATAATCTGATAAGTGAAATATGCATTTATTTATTTTAATAGATCTCAAGCTTTTCATATTCCATTTTATTATCTTTTTTAGAGCAAAAATGTTTATGTTGCTGTACTCAAACTAGATATTTGTATAGTAGTTTTCGATAAGTAGAATATTTTCTTTTAGCTCTGGGTTTTCAGAAAGCACTTAATACTACTACTCTATAATCCTTTAGCTGAAATTTTCAACAAGATCAGACATTAAAAGAGCTTTTCGGACAATTTTTATTTCATTTACTTTAACTCCTCTCTACAAATCTACTTTCTAAGTCTGCTTTTAATTTAACATTTTGGTTGAATAATAGAAAAGTTAATTAATTTGATGATGTAAAATTGTTATATTAATTATTATCTTATCATTACATCTTAAATCTAATTTTCTTACAAAAAATAACTCATAAATGATTATAAAACAGTCAATTAATTTCTAAATTGTTTCTTAAATATATATGTATTGTTATATCCCTCATCACAAACTCATTCACAATTATTTAAATCAGAAAAGATTTTCTTCATTCTACTTATCAAAAAAAGAAATTTACTCAACCAATATGTTATATTTTGTCTTATTCCAAAATCTATATAGCGATGTTTATTTTCTAACTAACATTTAAGAATGACAAATTTACATCAAACAAAATTTAAAAGCAAAGCTTTTCTTGATACATAAAATATCCATAACTCATTTACCTACCTGCCTAATTTACATTTTGAAAAAAGATTAAATTATCATAAATACAAAGTGTAACGAAAAGCTATAGAAAGAAAACATTAAAATGATAACTAAAATAAACCTCTTCAATAAATATTTTTTTTTAATTAAAATTTTAACTAAGACTTAGTTATGAAACAACCTTTTAGATAATTAGTATTTATTTGAATATAAAAATTATTTTAAAAATTTAATTTAATATATTTTTAATTAAAATTAAAGCTAAAAATTATTTTATAAATTACATCTCAAAATAATTTGTTTTAATTAGGTTTTTAAATTTAAGATCATTTTATTTTTTAAAATATTTTATAAATATATTAATATTGTAGATGAAATAATACTCAAAAAGTAATACGAAGTATACTTATTATTTTAATTTGACTTCTAAATTTTACCTAAACGATTTAATTTTTTAGATAAAATAAAATTCAGAAAGTAATATGAATGTAGTATATTTATCATTTTAATTTAAGTCCTAAATTTTGATTAAAATGCCTAGTAGATTTTGTAAATTAAAGATAATCATAATTTGAATGACAAAAAGATAAAATAAATAAATAACTAGCTAACAAAATATTTACATAAAGTCAAAAAATGACTGAACATGTTAATAGTGGTAGAAATTGAAGATAAAAAAACAAAAAATTACATATTTTAATAAAATTAGATATGAAGTTTTAGGTGAATTAGTTTGTGGTAGAGATATAATTAATTATTTCTTTCTTTCTTTGTTTTGTAATTTAATTTATAAATTATTTAATTGTGATCTTTCTTCCTTTTATTTTGGATGATTAGATATTTTTGATCATTCATAAAATCAAATTTTAACAAGATATTTATTACTATTATTATTTACTATTAATCAAAAATAAATTATCTTTCAATTAATATATCATAAAAAGAAATTTGAAATTAGGTTTAAGTGGAAGAAAAATTATATAAAATGAATTAGGAAATTAATAAAAAGCATGTTCTGCTTCTCATAGGAAATATTTGTTTAGGCAGCTTATTCTTTGGATACAATATGGGTGTTTATAATACTCTTTCTATAGGTAATTTTTATTTTTAATAGATGAACTATTGAAATAAATTTGATTTTAACAATATAGTAATGGTTTACTTAAATGGTTGGAAGGGCGGATTTGAAGAAACTTTGTATCCAACTCTCATTACTATTTCAGCTTCAGTAGGTTGCATCATTTCCTCTCCTTTGGGTGTTTAGGCTCTTTAATATACTTAAGGAAACTTAAGAAAGGCTTGCATTTACTTAGATATCATTGGTATTGCTAGTGTTTTATTTTAGATATTTGATTCTAGCTTCTTTTTCTTACTCATTGGTAGATTCGTTTCAGGATTAGTTATTGGTTTGAATTGTTCTTACATTTCTACTTATATCACTGAATTTTCTCCTGTTTCAATGAGAGGTATCACAGGTTGCATGAACCAAATATTTATTTGCACAGGTCTTTTCTTAAGTTTTGCTTTAGGAGCATTCTTACCAAGCAAATAGGATCTCTCTTTAATGGAATCTTACACAAATTAAGTAAAGTTATTATACAATTTATCATTAAAAAATGTTTCAAAAATATTAGATTTTTTAAAAACTGAGTTTTTGACAAATTAAGAAATATTTTACTATAGATATTAAAATATAGATTTGAGTTTGTTAATAAATTTGTTATTTAATTAAAATAGTCTTAATGGAGATTTAATTTAGGCTATTCTATACTATTTGGGTTGATTAGAGCATACTTTTTATCAACAACATATAATTATGATACTCCTAGTTATATGCATAAAAATGGTAAAATTGCTGATTTAAAAGCAGCTCTTTAGGCGATTTATATCAGATAAGAAGATGTCTAGAATATTATTAAGTAATTAGATGAAGCTGAAGAAGAATTAAACAGACCTGTTTCAAAACATTTTGACACTCCAGTTACTGATATTGGTTAAAATGCTATTCCATTTGACAATAGAAATACTAAATCTTATAAAAGAAGATTCTATCTAGGTTTATTCTTCTCCATTTCTAATTAATTGACAGGAATTAATGCAGTTATGTTTTATTCTAACAAAATCTTTGAAGACTCTCATTAAGAAGCTTATGCAGGTATTTTCACTAGCTTTTTAGGTATAGTCCTCATCACATCAACTATATATGGAGCTATTATCAGTGAAAAATATGGCAGAAGACAAATGGTTATGAAAGGTAATCACAATTTATATAGCTATTTAGATGATAATTATCATTATAATTTAATAGGTGTTAGTGCAATGACAGCTTGCCTTTTCTTAATGTCATACTTTAGCTCTCAAGATAATTTTGTTCTCAGTTTTGGTTCAATTTGTGCTTATCTTTTCTTGTAAAATTCTAGTTTTAATAGAAATACTAAATAAAATCAAATATTTTTTCTTATAGTTTCTCTATTAGTTAAGGACCTCTCGTTTGGGCTTATTAAGCTGAAATTTTGGATTAAATCGGACTTTCTATTAGCACATGTGTTATATGGATATTTACTTTGCTTGTTGGTTTAGTTTTCCCTTATTTAGTCTTAGGTTTTGGAGTAGGAGGAGCATTCATTTTCTTTGCTGTTTGCTCTCTTTTCTCACTTTTTTATTTTAATAAAGAATTAATTGAAACTAAAGGAAAAACAAAAGAATAAATTGCTCTTGAATTCGAAGGGATTTCAGCTGAATAAGCAATCAGAAGAGCTAAAAAGATGGAAAAGCCTCTACTTGATGAAAATCTATTGTGAAATAAAATATTTAAATCCATACTTATATTATTTGTAGCATTTGATAAAATTTAATAATTTTATTAAAGATATTAAAGAAATCTTTAATTAAAATATATTTTTTTACCTTTTATTCTTATTAATTTTTTTAATTTATATATATATATGTATAGTACCCTAGGGTACTGCACTTATTTATGGGGCTACATACAAATAGAATACATATTTAGGAGAAATTAAATGTAATATTTCAAAATTAGAAAATTTAATGATTTAATTCATTTAAAAATATTTAAACAAAAATTATTTAAGATATTAATAGAAATAAATAAAATAAAACCTAATGATTTTAAATCATTTCAAATAAAAAACTAAAAAAAAATCTTTAGATAAATAATAGTATTATTAATGAATTTTAATTATTTTATTATACCCTCAAATGAGTTTCAATTTTTTTTTATTTTTAATTTTCTTTTTAATAAACCTGTTATATCTAAATATCTATAACTTTAAATTTCCTTATGGCTAGTAATAATTGTAGTTTTGTAATCTCTCAAAGTTATAAGTAATATTTAAAAATTTTGAGTAATTATTTTGGTAGGTTTAATTTGAGATTCCATGATCATTTATAGCTTCATATTTAATTATTCTATTGCTGTTATTTTTAATAGCTGACATGAAGCTTTAATTCTCATTTTAGTAATATTATTATTCATCAACAATTGATATTTACCCATTAAAATTTGTTCTAGAATTGCTACTGCTTTTTTTGTAATTTATCATATAGCTTTTCTTTTTCTAGAATTCTGCTTCACTTGGGCTTTACAAAATATCTCTTGAGTTTTTTCTTATCATATCTTGTTATCTTTTAATGGTTCTCTAGCTTTCATTGCAAGCTTATTCATACGAGCTCTAAAGATCTGAGCGAAAAGATTTAAATTAATCTCTCTAGAAATCGCCTATCAAAATTTAAGATTGCTCTGGTTACTATTAATTTAAATAAATATATCAAAAAATGTTAGTAAAAGGATAAATGTTAGTTAAATATTTACTTCCAGATCATTTAAACTCTGTTGTTTTTTACCACTGCTTAAATATCTGTGAATTTTAATACTTGAATCAAGTTAAGTTTATTAAACTTAATCAAATTTCGATTTTTAGAAATAATTTTCTTCTTAAGAGTTAGTTTTAATTACTTCTTAGCTTTCATGTAATTTGGATTGATTATTTTGACTTCTAAATATTTCTTCATCTTCATCTTCCGAAAATAAATTTGCTTCAAGTTTTTAGAATGTTGGCACACTCTAGTTTTACATTTTGATGTTACTTATAAAATGTTTAATGAATTTTTAAGTGTCTCTCATAACATTCAAGCTATTTACTTTTTTAAAATTTTTTCTTCCAAACTTAAATCTTTTTTATTTTTAGTTTAAGGAATTAGTAACTTAAAATTAGTAAGGTTCTCTGTCAATACTAACAAGTGGACACTACATTTAAAAGTGGCACTGTTTTTTGCAAATTTAGCAATTATAATTATAAACAATACCTGAAAAATCCAATGATAAATTTATTTTATCTTTTATGAAGCAAAATAGCTCAAAATCTTTTTCATTTGACTTAGCTATTTCTAAAAAATTCTCTCTCTAAATTCTCAATATTTTAGTAAACCCACTAGAACGTATGCAAGGAGTTTAGCATAGACCTGTAAAAAAATTTATTTCACCAGTTAAATCTCCTTTTTTTAACAATTTTAAAGGAGTTTACAAGCATTATTAATCATAAAATGAGCCAATTAATTCAACTAAATTTTATTTTAATATTAAAAAAATTAAATAATTATTTTAAAAAATTTAAAGTATTTTATCTAATTCAAAACTAAATAATTAAAATATATCAAAAATGACTCTCAATGGGTTTATTCATTTTACAGCTTACTTAATTTAGAACAAAGTGTAAGGTGAAAGGGAATATTATTTGATTACTTATTGAATTTGTTTCATTTTCATGTTTTTTTGAATGAAGAATTTTAGAATCCTTCACTTTTTCGACATCATTAATGTATTTAATTGTAATTCATTTCATATTTATTTAAAAAAAAAAATTTAATTATGTTTTCTTTGCAGCCATAGATCAAAGGTTATCCTTACTAGAACCAATATAGGCATGGACAAGTTATGACACAAAGGTCTAGACTGAAAAATAGTGATGGGTCAAACAAAAATATATTTGATGAATTTTTAAAAATAAAAATGTTATTTACTTTATCCTGAAATGATGTAAAACATAGATCCATCAAATTACTCATCTTTGTCAACAATTGTTTGTTTTGGTGTGTAGTATTCTTCTTTGACTCTTAAGGATAATTCTTCAAGAGATTTCTAACTGAAGTTATTTTTCAAACATTAAATTTTGGTAAGTATTTGCATATTTTATTCTTTTAAAACAGATTTTTAAAGATCTTATGATATTTTTCCTAAAATTTTATTATTTTCTTCAGATATTTTTGAATAGTTTTTTCTATAATAATTTTGCAAACTGAAATTAACTTGTTATTATAAGGTTCTATTATAATTTATAAATTAATACATAAATACTTTAAGAAATATTTAAATTTACTTTGAAATATTCCCTTTTCTCATATATTGATTGATAATGCTAAGATCATTTTTGACTGCTAAATTTTTTTCATCTATTTCTGAAAGTATGATTCCAATAGCATTCAAAAAATAACCAAAGATTATTGTTGTAAAGAGCATAATAAAGCAAGTAAAATAAGCCTCAGATACTGTTCTTACTTCATTAGAACCAGTCGCCATCAAAGTGAGTGACCAATATAAATACCAAATGTAATTCCTCCACCAAATTAAATCATTTTCTGATAAATCTGATTGCCAATTTTTATCGTCTGAAAAATATAAGGATTCGATAGACTAAAAACTTCTCCACAAGCAACTGACGATATGGCCAATAAAAAAAAGTTGCATAATTAAATAAATCAATTAAATAATGTAATGGCTCTTTAATATCATGCAGAGTCTTTTTTGAATGTCAGATAAATTATTTAATACATTATAAACCTTAATTAATACTACGATTTGGAAACAAAATTTATTTTGATTCAATTGTAATGATATTAAGCTTGTTATTAATGGAATTAAATCAAAAAAACACTATTATTTAAGATAGTAAACGAGTAAATGCTTTCTTTGAACTATTTTATATACTGTTTTTTCAGGGTACATATTTAACTTAATCAATATTTCAATCACCCACAAAGGTATAATCAGTCTAATAATAGATTCTAATTATTAATCGTCATTGCAAAATACAAGAAAAAGTGAATAAAAGTATAAAAATAAACAATTTAAAGAAGAAAAAATTATCTTTATCAATAGTCCTACCATACTGAAGTTTGTTATTATTGGGAGACTACATTTTTGAATAAGCTTTTCTAAGCTTGGTAAATAATTAGCTAACAACAATTATAAATAATTACTAGGAGTTTTATATAACCCATCACTTAAGTCTTGGATTTGAGCTCTAATATTGTAATTAAGCAAAGATGTTCTACCATTAAGAGTGTATTTTTTGTAAAAATAAGATATTTTATGCTTTATTTTTGTTAGTAATTTCATTCGCTGCATACTATTCCTTCTTGTAAGTTTTTCCCTATATGCACTCTAATCTAGCATTTCTTTAATTCTTGTTGATTTTTGACATAACTAATTCTTTTCATAGTTCTCAAAAACTTAGCTATTATTAGTTTCTTTTGATTTTTTCTTAGCCTGTTTATAATACTCAATTTTAGAATCAAAATAAATATGGTTAAGCTAAGAGTTATTGATTGATATAGAGTCATTCTATTGCTTAAGAGTGCTCATCAAGTTTAAGTTTTAATGTTGAGAATTTTGCAGTGTTGATGACTAACTTTCTGATTTGTTTAAAATATCGATTTGCTATTGCTCAATTTTAAAATTGAAATCATCTTAATTCTACTATTTCTCATCTAAAAAAGAAGAAAATGATTAAGATAACTTCTTCCTTTAGCTATCACTCCAGCAGGAACTTTCATCTAATTTATTTAAAGCACTAAGCTTTAAATCAAATAATTAATTTTAGCTTTTTTATTATTATTTTTATTTTTGGTGTAGCTTGAGTTAGTTTTCTTCCATAGTGTTAAATTATTACTAATTAATTAATCTTTTTTAATTAAAATCAAATATGAATCAATCAATTAATTAATTATTTTATCTAAATTACTTAGCCTATTAATTTTAAAAAGCAAACAATTACCTTTTTTAATCAAAAATTATCTTTTTTCATTTATTTAATACAAAAATTGTAAACATAAATTTTTCAAGTAAGATCTTAAACATTTCCAATTAAAAAATCCAAGCATTTATTTTATTTTCTTAAGAATAATCAAATAAATTTTTTAAAATTATTTCAATCACAATTACTGACAAATTAAACGATTATATTTATTATCAACATAAATGTTTAACATAAAAACAATTATTTTTAAAATTAAACCAACAATTAAAATTTCAAAATTGAAATCAATTTCATTTTTTTTAAATATTTATCAATTAAAATTATTTAAAAGTTAATTTTGATAAGCAAGAAAAATACTGATCATCAAAAAAAAAATTAAAAAAAAGGAAATTAACGAGAATTTCAAATAAGAACAGAAACCAAATTAAAAAACAAAATAAATAATTATTCTTAAATTAATAGATTAGGTTATTAAAAATTTTTAAATGCACAAAATTGTCTTTTTTAAAAGAGTAAATAAATTTGTTGAAAATTTTTTTAGATCAACCAAAATTTGAAAGAAATCATTTTTAATTTTCAAAAATAAAAATGTAAAATCACTAATTATTTTTTAATAAGTTAAGTTTAAATCAAAATAATCCAAAATGATAATCATTATTCAAAAATTATTTTTTTTGAAGAATAAAAAAATAAATTAATTTTTTTAAAAAAATTTATAAAGATTGACAAAAAATCTTCCTATTTGAAATAAAAAAAATCTCTACATACTTGGAATTCTCAAAATAAAATCTGTTTTTAAAATGAGTCTAATAAATAATTATTTTTTTTGAGAGGTTAAATTAAACTTTTTTAGATAATTTTAACATTACTGTAGATTCTTATATCTTATGGTACTTTTCAAAATTTTTGGTCCAAATTTCTTTTTTTTTTGAAAATAGTCTTTAATTAATGAAGCTTAATTTATGAGAATCCACAGCATTTCATAAATTAAAATTTCAAGAGTAAAGTTTATAATAATTTTATTCTTAAAGAGAACTTTATTTAGTGTGAAAACAATTATTAAAAATGTGTAGCTACCACAAAGAGAATGATCATTATTATTTCTATTTTTTAAAAATAATTTCTTTATTTATTTAATTCTGAGATTGATTTGAAATCTTAAGTTTAATTTTTTACTTATCTAACCTTACTTTGTTGAATAAATTGGAATTCATTATTTGAAGATGAGAATTTCCATGTGTAAAGTAAAAGTCAAAGTTATGTAATAAATCAAAATCTTTCAACTTAATGAAATCAGAATTAAATAAATAATTATTTGAAATGTTTATTTGATTATTCTAAGAAGGTATCTTATTTTTATATTGCCTAAAAGTGTCATCTTGAATTAGCTACTATGTATTTTATGAAAATACTTTCAAACTATATGGATTTTCAATTTTTAAATTTCCTGAAAATTAGCTTTACAATTTTTAGTTGGTAATAAATTAACTGCGTCTCTTTTAAAAAACACTATTTAACAACTTTTAATAAGCTAAATCATTTTCATATTGTTCTATACAGTTACTTAAATCAGAATAGATTAAAGGATTATTGTTATCTAGGCTTTCTTTCTATATCGATTTAGAAAACTCAGAGTTTTACTTTAAACTGTCTTATCCTGTATAATTCTTGCTATAATTCATCACATTTTCACTACTTCCTTTTTAGAGGTATTTCATTGTTTCTGTATTCTTTTTAAATAATTTAATATAGATTCAATAAAATTCTAAGTGTATTTATAATTACCTCCATATCTTAATATTTTTGATGGCTTGGAGTTTATTCATTAAAAGATATAGTATCTTAAAAAAATAAGCTTTTTGTTTTTATCGTTTGTTATTCAGATTCTTGTTAATCTATTAGTTTTTTTATTGTTTCAGCTTAAAGTGCTTTGTAAATAGAAGAAGAGTCTTTTGAGGGTAAAATATTAATCTCAGAAGGGGATTCTTCTTAATATTCTTTACTTGATTAAGATTATAGTTATTCAGGTTCTGTGTCATTAGGATCATCGTTTTGGCCATTTATTGGAGTACTTTCTTTTCTAATTTAGTTTGTCATTTTTTTAAGGAGATTGCAAAGAGAAAGAGCTTTGAATTATTTCCCCTATCTCCTTTCTTTTTTAACCCTATATGATTTTGAGTTTTGCTACAACTTAGACTTTAAGAGAGCTTTTTGTTTGTCAAAATGAACATATTAGCAATCAAATAAAGTATGGTTTTCGGAACTGCAGCATTAGCAAAATAAATTTATATCTTTAAAGTCAAGGTTATAAAGTAATTTATCTTTGATTTAATTAAATATTTCAAAATCCTTGACATTATTTTCTAAAATTCTCAAAAATGTATTTCTTTCTATCTTGACAACATTACAAAAAGTAGATGATTTTAAATTAAATTTTAGTTACTCTCCAGTAAAAAAATTCATTTATCCAAACACCTAATTATCACATAACATTTAAGAATTTTTATAAGGATTTTACTTATCAACAGAATCAATAATTTGAACTTATAATTAAATAAAAAATTGAAATTTGTTAATTGAAATAAATATTTACCTTATCCACTAATAATGCAAATAAGAGAGAAAATAGGATTATCTTATTAATAAATTAGTTAGTTAGGACTGTATATTTCTTCTTAAAAGCTAGACGCTAACTAATTCAGCATGTTTTAACTAAAATTATTTGCTAAAAAGTCTATCTTTTTTAAAGTTTGTATATTTTATTCTAATTGAAGTGAGTTTTATAAATCGGAAGATAGTTTCTGAATCACTTTATTCTTCTCATCTTAATTTTATTAAATATTCTTTTCATAGTATTTTTCTAAATCTCTATTCACTTCTATTTGTAAATTTCTAATAGAATTTATAAAAAATTGATCAATTTATTTTATCTAAATAGATCAAAAGCAAATTTATTGAAATAAAAATGATTTCAATAATATAATTTAGTAGAATTATGAATTATTAAAACTTAATTACTTTGAAATACTTTTCCATGTCATAAATTTGTTGATAGTTTATATGTCCTTGATTTTAAATTTTTGACTCTCAAAGATTGATTAGAAAAATTCACTCATAACCAAAAAATAATAGCAAAAGAATATTATTACAAAATTTAAGATTAAAACTATAAAAATAACTTCATAGATGTTAGTTGCATAATCAGATTTTGTAGTTATTAAGTTTAAAGACCAATAGAGAGAATAAATGTAATTTTAATGCCATTAATTACTGTTATACTCCATAGAATCAAACCAAGTTTTATCTATATTTAGATAATTGTGTTATATTTTTGAATAGAAAAACCAAAAACAAGAAATGACATGCCCAGTCAAAAAAATTTAAAAAATAAGGCTAAAAAATTAAAAGATTTAGAATTTTTATTAAAGCTTTTATTGAAGAATTTTTAAAATGATGGTTAATTCCTTTTAAACGTTTGTAATTTTTAAAAATACTAATAATTAGACAATTATTTTCTAAATTAGATCTTACTAAGAAAAATCTATAAATACTAAAGGTATTAAATCGAAAGCAATTCTTTATCTTATATATGAATAAAAAATAGAAATTCTATCTCTTTATTCATCTAGAGCATTATATGGTAATGTGTTTAAGTTAATCATTATCTCATTAACCCAAAATATTCTCAAAAATAGGTAGAAGTAAAAACTATTTTCTTAGAAAGCCTCATAAAAATAATGTAAGCTTAGCAAAAATAAACTAAAGCAATTAATAAACACTAAGGCTATTTTAAGAGATAAACCTATATTAGTTTAAACATTTAAAATAGGGAGTTTAAAAAAGCAGTTGAAAAATTTTGCATGAGCATTTAAAAATTAATATTTTGTATTTAAATCGTTTTTAGTTTATTAGCTAAAAGCATCACTAATATCTGCTATCAATTTCCTTATTTTATTATTCAATTTCTAAGTCTTACCACTTATTGTGTGATGCTAAAAGAACTATATAATGTAGAATCTAACTTTCTTTACTATAGGTTTTTTTAATTGGGCAAAAGAATCAAATTGAACCTTTTTTTTCTGTGAAGGGCTATAAGTTTAAATCTAATTAATTGATTTTATATTGATATTACATTTTTAGTTTTGCATTTTATTGTTTTAAAAGTGAGATAATATTGTCTATGATCTAGGAGAAAAGTTATTGAGAGTTTCTTCTATGCAAGTATTTGAAGCGTTAAAATCATCATTAATTGGTTATTAATTTATTTTATTAGAATTTTTAACTTAGTTTTAGAGATTGTTGATATTTGAAATAGAAATATTTTTATTTTCTTAAAGATTAATTGCCTATTGAGAGTCTTTTATTTTGGAATTTAAAGATCTGATAGGTTCACTCCATTAAGGTATATCCTCTTCTTAATGAATTGTTAGTTACTAAAGTTCTGCATTTTAACTTATAGATTACTTTATTTTAGTTTATCTCTTTTAAGAATTATATAAAGTTTAGTCCATTTCCTCAAGAAATTATTACTTCTACTTTACTATCAAATTTTAGTAATTTTCTTTTTAATCAATTGAAAATTTAATTTGTTTTTATTATAGTCAGTTCACTGAATAAAAATATCAATTTATTCTTGCTTTGTTTTATTTAATTTGCTTTATAGTTAAAGTTAATTCAAATCTCTAATAAGAATTTAAATTAATCAAGATGAAAATAAAATACAGATCATCAGTCACCACAGTAGTTGTTAATTTGTTTTGTTTTCATTTTTCAATTTATTGGACTTACATAATCACAAAGAGATAGTTAAATCAATATTTAATATTAAAAGTGAATCAAAAAGATACCAATAAATAATAAGTTTGGAAAATATTAAACTTTTTTATATAGAAAGAAAGAAAATTATTATTAAAACAATTAAATCAAGAGAGATTATTATTTTTGTAATACTTTAAGAATAAAAAGCACAGAAATAAGATAGTTCGTTCCTAAAGCAACAAATGATTTTAGATGCCTACCTTATGAATAACCATTTCTTTTAATTCATGTGTCTTTATATATTAAAAATATTTTTGAGTTACAAGAAATTTTATGAAAAAATATTGTTTTATTGAATGATTCAAAAATTAAATTTAGCTTTTTTAACATTACAAAATTGCAAAAAAAAAAGATATCATATAACAGTAATATTATTTTATGATTAATAAGTACTTCTAAAAATATATTTTTGCTGATATAAGTAATTTATATTGTGGTGTATGATTGGTTTATTTTATATCTTTTGTTCTCACATTTCTTCTTTTCATTTATTTTCAGACGCTTCATTATTATTTTTTTAAGAGTCATTTTTATTGTCATCTAATTTGGTATTGCTATTTTCTGATTCTGATTATGTGTTTTTTTAGTTGTTTTGATTATTTTCCTATTTGCTATTTTCATCCTAGTCTTCGTCATTATCAAGTAACTCTTCAAGTAATTTTTAAGTGTTTGACTTTGCCTATTAATTAGATTTTATAGATAGGCCATCATTTAAAATGTCATTCTCTTAGAGAGAAGCTTTACTTTGACCTTTTTCTTCTTTTTAATTCTAAACTAGTTCAATTTATGGAGATTTGCATAACAAATTATCAGTTTCTTAAATTTTATCCTCAACAACGGTTTCCTTGTTTAATTCACACTCTTATTTATTTTTTTCTGCTACTGAATCTTTAGCTTATTCATCTAAATTCAAATCAACTAAGTGGGCAAATTGCACTAAAGTTGATTATTTTTCAAGACCTTAATTTTTTTTATCAGATAAAGCTTTTTCTTGAGCTTGGTTTATGTGTATCCTGTTCATTGATGTAGAGTGAGAATTAGCTAATTCTTTATGCTCATCTGCATTTTTATCTGAAAGTGCTATCTATTGTTTTGAGTGTAATAGCTATTTCTGGCTAGTGTGAGAAAGAATGCTATCCTTTTTGCTGAATTAAGAAGACTTTCTTCTTTAATCTTGTGAATCTTTCTACTGAGATTATTGCTGAGATACCATTTTGGTTTTTCTTTTTTCTTCAAGAATTCTATAAATAGGAGAATCATTGGAATTTATTGACAAATCGATGTATTATTCATTTCCGAAAAGTTCTTTGATAAAGTCTTTATTTGATTAAAAGGAACGTAGATCTTTTATCATTTAGAGTTAATCTTTTATTTCTCTAACAGTGAATTATCCATTACTCAATAATTTTTAGAAATATTTTGTTGATTTTAAACATTTTAGCATTTCATATTAGTTATATTTCACAAGTTGAGACTCATAACGAGAGAGTTTAGTCAAATAGTTTGGAAGAACAAGCCTTTTCTTTATAAGATTGAGTTCATTAAAGTCTTCTTATCCCAAACGAGAAGGAGTAATAGTAAGGAATTTGTTTAGAGAAACAAGGAACATAAGACCTGAAGAAACTAATGAAAAGATTATTGTTTTATGCCACTCACCTTTGTTGATAATATAAAGGGCTTATATAATAATAATTGGTATATCTTATGATAAGATTCTAATGAAGTTGTTGATAATACGCTGATTGAACATTTTACCAAAGATAATTACTGAATTAGAAGGAGATATAATGTCTAATATATCAGCAACAGCTTAAAATTCTAATAAATTACAAAGTTAATAAAGCTTATCAATTTATCCAGTAACAAGACGACCATATGTGTCTGCACCCATAAAGTTCATAATAAAGAAGACTATACTAGTAAATGTTGATATAGAAATAGAAATAAGTGCTAAATAGAAAGCTAAGTAATCTTCACACATGTAAGTTTAGTATAAAAATCCAATATTTGTAAAGAAATCAAAACGTGAAAGCTAACTCAAAAAGAAGGCAACAACATAGTTTACATACCACTAATTAATCCAATTGACATCCATGATAAATAATTTAACAGCATTTATCATTGGATAAGGGAATGACATACGACAATCTGGTTTTAATTCAGGAATTAAATGAGAAACATATGATAAGCATGTATTAAAGATAAATGCTTCCAAAAAGAATGTTATTACACCAAAGACCGCATACATTATATATGAATTCCAAGACACGCCACTACCACAGGCAACGTTATCATTTCTAGAAAAGAACCATACACCAAATATGCAAACGAATGCATAAATGGGAAATAAAGCTCTGAGAATATTGTGTTTGCCCTCTACGACAAATTATTTAAACCTGTTTTCTAAGTGGATGACAGTATGGTCAAACTGATATTACTTTGGTTAAGAACTCAAAATGTTAAAGAAAGCATAGGAATATTTTCCAATTTATTGTTTAATTTTAGAATAAAAAGTTTTCCCCTCGAAATTTTTGATAAAAAGACGATAAGAACGAAGTGTGAGGAAATTTGCAATTGAAGAGTTTTCCAATAGATCATAATCAACATCGATTGTAGTTTGGACTGATAGCGGAGCATAAAAATTAATAGCATACCAAGATTTCACAAATTAGATACTCATTCCTTTTAAGTTGACAGTTGATGGTGGGACAAAGTTGATAAGATATAAGACTTCAAATTCATTAAGTCCAGCTTGATGCAATACTTCAGGGTTAAGATTTAGTCTAATAGGAAGGAAAGCATTAGATACTTAGTATTTATTCATTTTCTTCTTCAATTCAACAATAAATTAAAGATCACTACCCTTTTCATTCAAGTTTTACACATAGAAATCAGGGAATTCGGGGAAAAAGAATTTATCATAACCGAAAATGTAGTCAGTCTTTTTATTGAGAAGATTCATATCAAAAAATGTCAAGTTAAAAGAATCAATAGTCAGTTTTTCTTTCTTGGTTTTGTCGTATGAGCATTCAATTTGTTAGTTTTGTTAGAACAGGAAATAAGGAGACATGATAAAGAATGCTGGATTAATTTGATTAGAATAAATCTTTTCTTCATTCAATAGCATGAAAAAGAAATGTTATATTGTCTAAATAGGCTTTTGCTCAGATTTAAATTCCATCATCTCCTATAAAATCATTTTAAACATTTATCCCTTTGGATCCTAAGACTGCCACAAATTCTAAGAGCTGCTTCTTCCTAATTAAAAATAAATTAAATAAATTGAATAAAGTTTTATAAATAGTTTAATTGATTGATTACTCGAATATCCTTGATTACCTACATTACTGAGTAAGTATTAAAGGAATTTGATAAAATTAATATTAGTGATAAATTTCTTTTGAGAAAAGAACTCTAAATCAAGATACTAGAAGGGACAATCTATATCTTCTATTTCTTTGCAATATTTTTGCAATGTATAAACGATATCATAGGTTGCTTTTGAAATTTTTATTTTTTTCATTTTAATAGTTGGGTTTTTAGAAAAAATATCATCAACAAAATCTATTTTCTTTAGTTATTCATTTTTAGAAATATCGAGAGTTTAAATGCTTTTACTAATTTTTGAGAAATCAGCTTTAGCTATTTTTTCATCTTTTAAATCACAATCACTTAAGTTGAGTACTGTCAAAGTATTTTAAGTAGCTGCAAACACATCGTTTAGGAATGAAAAATCTTTTATCAATTTGTTTTATGATATATCAAACTCTTTAAGGTTTTAAGATATTAACTTGAAGTTAATTTGATCAACTTATCCTTAGCTGAGTTGCATAGCTGATAATTTTAATAGTTCTAATTTGGGAGTGGAGCTTAGTATAGTATTCATGAAATCAAATTTGATAAAGTTAATACACTCTGATAACTCTAGTTGTTTTAAGTTCTTGAAAAGGTTAGGTATATCAAGCTAGTTAATGAGAGTATTATTTAAAGAAGTTTTATTGGCAATAAAGACAGAGAAATCAGGTGAGTCTTTTAAGTAATTTAAGTCACTGATATCAGAAAGATTTTAATTATCAGAGATATCTATTTCTAAAATTTTGCTACCTACATCTTTAAGTCTAAAATATTCCAAACGCTTTTGAGATAAATTAATCTTTTAAATGGTCAATCTTCTAAATTAACTTGAGGCTAGGATAACTTAAGGAATGAAATCATAAAGATTATAAACAGTACAACCACTAAAATCAAAATCTTTGAGATTGTGTGGTGGGCAACTATCAAAGACACAATCATATTAATTAGGTGTTACTTATTCACTCATATTAAACTTTTCAAGCATTTAGCATCTTTCTAAAATGTCAGTGATAAATTCAACAAAATAAATAATTTAATTTTTCGAGATATCTAGTTCTTTCAATTAGGGAGAAAGATTATAATAATAAATTCTTCTGTTTCTTGTATAGTCTATATTACAATTAGAAATACTGAGCTTTTGTAGATTTTAGCATCTAGAAATAATCTAATTGATGAAATCTACAACCTAAAGATTGTCATTGTCTGAGCAACTGAATTCTTCTAAGGTTTAAGATACATAAGCGAAAAATGTAGAGTCTAATTTCTTATCGCTTAAACCAGTATCGCAAATATTCAATTTTCTCAATTAAACACATTTCTTAAAGAGACCATTTAATACACTTAGAGTAGGAATACGTCTATTTTTGGAAATATCTAATTCTCTTAGATCAACTCCAACAAAATCAAAGTTTGGAACACGTACATCATTCATATCTATGTCACTTAATTTAAGCACCTAAATATTTGGAGCAGCTTGAAGCATCAGGTCAATGAATTTACATATATTGGTTTCTGTGTTTTTATTTCCAGAAAAGTTAATTTCAATAACACTATTGAGAAAAAACTAGTCTAGTGGTGTTTCTGTGATCTTTTAAACAGTTTCTTCCTTTAAGTCCATATTCGACATATCTATTTTCGTTATATGCTAGCCATTTTAAAAGAAATATAGTAAAAAGTCTAGATTTGGGTATTTCTGGTTAGCTAATTTTAATTCCTTGAGGGCTGTTAAATAAAGGTCATAATCTAATGAGGAGCTGTTAGATTTTTCAGGAAGGGCTTTGAGTTATTCTTTAATTTATTTGATATCAATAAATGATAGCAATTAGTAATCTTTGTTGATGTAAATGTTTTAGTACTCTACAATTTTTTCAAGAAGAATAGAGGTATTGAGCTATCTTTGTTTTTTAGAGTCTTCATTCTTTTCTGGAATGAGCTAATCAAGCTTGGTGAAGAATGCATAGAAGAACAGAGGATTATTATGGATGGAGTAACCAACATGTTTAGAATTCTCAACAAAATTTTCAATCAAAGCAAAATTATTTTACTTTGCCCATAAAATTATTTTATCTCTTCTCTATTTCTCCAACAAGATTTCATCATTTTCAATTTTTTTCTTCTTCTCTTTTTCTTCTCTAATTTTTTTATCTTCTTTTTCCTCTACTTTCTCCTCTTCTTGATTTTTATTACTCTTTTACTACTACTCCTTTTTCTCTGATTAATTTTCTTTTTACTAGCTGAACTAAGAGAGATTGAATTACTCGAAAATTCCAAAATAGTTAATGATATAATTGTGATTCTCTAAATTTGAATATTTTTATTAGAAGCTATAAATATTCAAATATCTTTCGAACTTGTTAATCAGTTTATCTTAAAACTCTTCGTTGTAGAAATCATCTTCATCTGCTGTAAATATCTCTAAAGATTTACTTAAAAGATCAAAGTTAATTTGCTCTACAGCTTTACCAATTTTATTTTTTTTAAGATTTAGTTTTTTGAGTCCTTAAGCTCTTCTAAATACTTCATTTAGAAAATAATAACTCTTTATATTGGGATTAACTGAAATATTAAACTCTTCTAACGCTGTGCTGATTTCTGTAAAATCTACATTCTTGAGTTTATCATCACTTAATTAGCAATCTTCAAGGGCTAAGACCTTTAACTTTTTGCATCTTTTAAACATTTTATTAAGCATTCCATCAAATCTGCTATAGCTTGTATTTCCTGAAAAGTGGAATTCTTCTAAACTTTCTGGTATAATTTCGAAGTTTACATTATTCATTTTAGATTCTACTAAGGAAGAGTAGCCCATCTTAAGAATTCTTAGTTTTGGTGACTTCTCAAATACCTCTTGTAAAAAATTGTAATTGCCAAATTCATGACCATACTAAAGATCTAATATTTCCAATGTGGAAAATACATTCTCTTTTTTCAACTCTAAGAATCCCTATGCTTTTAATTTTTAGTCAGTTATTTTTAGATCAACAATTCCTACACTAACATTTGATAAAACTAAGTTCAAATAGCCTGGATCTTCAAAACGATTACGCTAAACATGAAGCTTTTTTAGTTTTTAAAATGCTTTTAGTTACCCAAAAACAGCATACTTTTAAAATTCCTCCCCCATTTTTTCTTAGGCTCCCAAAACAAATGCTTCAAGAGATTCCAATTCTAAGCCCTCTTGGGTGCCAAGATGTACAAATAGAGATGCTAAATGTATATTTGCATTAAAATTAATATTTAATTCCTTCAAGCCTGGAGGAAATTTAATTTGCTACAAAAGTTAAGTGTTCAAAGCCATTTGAGTCATATTGACTTTTTTAAGATTGGGAGCTGCTTGAAAAATATCATTTACATACTTGACATCAGCGCAGACATTAAATCCAAGATCAATTTCTTCTAAGGTTGGTGGAATCAGAGTAAAGTCAGCTGTTTTTGCCTTTACAGCAGTCAACTACATATTTTAGATTAACAGCTTCTTTAATTTCTTGCATTTTATAAATAATCCATTTAAGAAACTTAAATCGTCAATATTCTTATTATGACATATATCAAACTCTTCTAGTTCACCAGAAATCAATGAGAAATCGACTCCTTTTAGCTTAATATCATTTAGTAAATTAGATTGCAATTTTATTTTTTTAAGCACCTTGCATTCAATGAATACTTAGTTCAAAAAGAGAAAGGTTTTATCAGGATCTCTATTTTCATTTATTTAGAGTTCAGTAAGAGTTTCAAAAGTAAAAAAGTTCTTTAATTCTTTCATGATATTAGAAATAGATTTTTCATCAGTTTCTTTGGCAGTAAAGCTTTCCTTAATGATAAGACCACATTCTCTACCCTTTAATTCAAGTTAAAATTTCTTGTTATTTTCTCTTACATCTTGATAAAGATACTAATTGCAGAAAATGTAATAAATACTAAATTCTTTAAACTAAGTAAAGCCCATCATATAAGCATAGCATGTCTGTAAGTAGCTCTCTTTTTGGAATTTTATTTTTTCACATAATTTAATAGAGAATCTTTCTTTGAGAAGCTTAAAAGACTTTTGGTTTTCTAATTGCTTCTCATATTAACTTTTAATTTGACCATCAACGACTAGGTCAATTAAAGTTTTAATTAGACTATAATTAAGAACATTAATATCATCTTCATGAAATTGGTCATCTAAAATATGTGTTAATTGTTCTTATTTAGACTAAAATTCCTTGATTTACTATTCTTTTGTCTTCAGTAAAATTTCCCAGTGCTTAAATAGAATTTTTTCACTTCTATTTTTATTGACTATTGAGAGATTTCTAGCTTAGAAAAATAATATCTGATAATATACTTCTAATGGAAAATAACTTTGATTCTTAAACAATCTTTCTATTTCCAACATGTCATCTTTAGATTTTTTTTTCAACTCATCAGATATAAACCCAAAAGGAGAGAATTCGAATGCTTTCTTTTAGATGATATCTATACAAACAAATCTATGATGATTGATCTAAAGCTTATGGCTATCATCTTCAATACGTAAAAGAGTTTCTATTTCATTTCTCAAGAAATAAGAGCGATAGAGATTCAGAAAATTTACCTGTTTCCTCTAAATAAGATACTCTAATTCATGAAGACTTGTTTCATCTAAAACAGAAGATAAAAATGAAATTTCATTTAATTTTGGAATCAGTAGAATTTGCTTCATCAAATCACTGAACACTTTTGGTGGAATTTTTCCGTTATCTTTAAATATAATTCCATTAATTTCATTACTATGTTTTTAGATTTTATTGTATAATTAACCTAGAGAAATACCATTATAGAGTACATCTCCTATGATTATCAATTTGCTATTACTTAAGGAATACTTTGTATACTTTTTGTAAATGATTAAGTTTTAATCTATTTCTTGTAGAGTGTTATCATATAATTTATCAATAAATCTTTCTTAGTCTTGCACATCTCCCCAAATTAAATCTTGAGCAAGCACATTCAATTTTTCTTTAGAATATTATTTCTAAAACTCCTGTTTTTCAGTCAATTCATAGTTAAGGAATTAACTATCTTCTTCACATTTGAATATATCTATAAGTTATCTATGATATTGATTAAAAAATATATTTAATTTTAACTTAAATTCTTTAAATAAATTTGATGAAACAATCTTAATATGAAAATCCTTTGTTAATTTTCTTGAACCAAAATTTGTATTTTTTAGTCTAAAAATGTTAGTTTCACATTTGAATGAAAAAGATTCATGAATCTTTTATTTTTTTTTATGGATTTAATTAGAAAATTGAGGGTGACGATAAACTTGATTATTTGTCTATTATTTTAATTAAGCTATTTTTGTGAGTTAAATTGTCTATTAATTATTATTAACAGATGCAGCGTTGTGTGTCTGTGATAAACACAAAAAGAAAAATTAAGATTTGTTAATTCATTCATTCTTCTATCCATCGTTAATTAATTTTCTGTGGTTAAATTCAATACAGTAAACAAAATTTTGATAAGTTATAGAAATGTAACAAATTAGTTTCAAAAAGTTTTTTATTTAATGATAAACAGACATTTCTAGTAAATGTGTTGATTTGTAGTTTTTATTATAAAGTAGATCTTGAAATGTTATTTAGAAAAATCAATTTCATTCAATTATTATTTCACTAAAAATGCACTATTTATTTATTTTTTATTCACCCTTTGTAAATTGATTGTGTTTATATTAAATTAAAATAATAAATGATTTTGATAATTACTCCTTGCTGTAGCATTCAAGTAGACCGTTATCATTGATTTCTATTGTTTTTCTTTATGGCAAAAGTGATGGAGAGTTGTTATAAGCTACGACCTTTGGGGATTTATGTTAAAAGGCTCCCCTAATTTTTTTTTACCATGGCATAGGCTAATCTTATGGATCTTTTAAGAGCTTGATTTTGATGGATTCAATATCCCTAAACCTAAACTATTCAATAAGCCAAACAAAATTAAGCTCTTAGAACATACGCTAATTTTTAACTCTATTTGTATCTTCATTAGCATCTTCATCTGATAGATAGAATTTACAGTCTTCTACATATATTTCTCTCAAACTCTTAAGATTATTTTTTATGAATTTCTTCATTGCGAAAATGTTAACCTGACACCTAACTAATGAAAGCTTTTCATAATAATCTTTCTGTCCATTAACTATTTCTTGTTCTTCAATATTCACTATGCTGGGTGCATTTTTCTTATGTTTTCTGCACATATTGAAGGGATTAAATTTTTGGGTACCTTTAAAAGTGTAAAACCCAAAAACTTCTCCAACTTTATGAACAACATCATAGTCATTTTACTCTTGCATGACCTCAACAAATTGGTTGCTTTCAACTAAGCTCATTTTTGCTAATCAGTAACTAGTCTTTATTAGGTAATTATAATTATGCAAAAATACTTTCCTTTTTTATATAAATTAGTAGTAATGGCTTAAATGTTTATTTAAATAACTATTTATTATTTATTATTTTATGCTAAAATTTAATTAGGACTTGATCCTTTGCAAAATTAATTATTGATTGTCATAAGACCAACAACCTATTTGATTAGTTTCTTATCTATCAAATAAATTAGCTCAGTAATTTAGATGATAATTATTTATTTATTGAGAAAACTGAATACTAGAAAGAAATTTTACAAAGTTTAAAAAATCAATATTCAACAAGAGCTGAGAAGTTGATTCTTTTCTGTCAGTATATTAAGAAGTTTTTATTTCTTGTTTCACTTCTTTTTATCAATCCCACTTACTCTTTTTAGATCATTTAACATTTATTAAATTTGATGTCAATTTTATAAAATATATTTGTTTCTTTGTTTCTTTTCATAATAAGAAAACTGTTTTGATTGTAAATAAAAATATGAATTGATTTATTTTGTAATAAAATGCTCAAGATTACAAAGATTTTAATATAAACGACAAAAATGACACTCTTTAAGTCTACTTAACCAAACTATAAATTTCAGTTACAAATATATTTTAGAAAAAGACAAATTTTAAGTAAGATAGATAAGAATGTAATTAAAACCTCAAATTTTATTTAATTGACGTTTACTAATTAGAGTTTAAATTTTCTTCTTTTTTAAAAAATTAAAACAATAATAGTAGCTATCTATTTCATGTGTTAATCAATCAAAACAAAGAAGAGTTTCTCATAAAGAAAAATTGAATAAAAAGATAGAAGAGATTCATGCATTTAATTAAAATAACAAAAATACAAAATATTAATTTACTCTAATAATATTATTTGAAACTAAATTTTTCATAAGTTATAATTTTAACTGAAAGGATAGATAACCCGCCTTTCAAATAATAAAAAGGTTTCTATCAGATTAGGATCGACATTTAAAAGATTTCTGAAATTTATAATTAGGGTTTGGTTTTAAAGTTTTAAAAATATCTTGCAAAAATTAAATAATTTTAATCCTAAAAATCTTTTCTTAAATTTGCTTTTTTAGGATACATTTAAACTGCTAAAAAAACAAATGTAAATGGACTCAGCATATGTGTGTTTTGTCTTATTTTGGTAAAATTTACTGTAAATTATAATAGCAAAAAGTCTAAAACCATCAAATTATAACTAGTAAAGGGAAAGTTATGAAGAAAAAATAATTGGAGAAGATATAAATTTCAGATTAGCATAGAAGGCAGTTTACAGATTATAAGAAAGATAAAATTTTGAAACATAATTTTGAAGCCATTTAAATAAGAATTTTATCCAAGCATATTCAGAATATAAACTTGGTGAGTTCTAAAATAGATTAAAAATCTCCTGTTGTTCGTCGATAATTATTTTTTTGATATTTAATTAAATCTAAAAAATGTAATTAAGTATAATTTTGTTTTCTAAATATTTATCGGTGTAATCTTTCTTATAAAAATATTAAATTAAATATAATTCAGAGTAAATACAACCCATATGACTTTGGTTACTCTTTTTCTTGGATTAATTAAATCTATTTTGCTTCTTTAATAGGGTTGACTGTTGTTACAAACATATATTTTATTAACTTTAATATGCTTACCTAGCAAATAAATTTTCTAAGATTTTTCTTAAGTAAATACATACATCAACATAAAAAATTAGCTGATAAATAATAAAACATAAAAGAGAGAGTTAATTAAATAATATTTAAAAAATTCAAGGATAAAGTAGTTTCAAAATGAACTTTTATCTTGAGTTATGTTTGTGTTTTTAAAAGGAAATTTAATGATGGATGGGTGAATTATCATCAATAAATTTAATTATTTTTAGTTAATTAAATAATTGTCTCTTTTATTTCCTTAAGCTTTTATTTGATAAAAAAATAAGATTTCTCTTTGTTTGATCAATCTATAATAAATAGAAACAGAAAGCACAAAAAAATTATTAAAGATATCTTTTTTGACCAACTGTCTGTCTGCCTTATCAATTTTTACACACTTGACTAACCAAAATAAATTTAAAACTAAAAATACATATAATTTTATCGATTCAAAATATTTAAGGAAATATTTAATTTGGTGATTAATCGATAAGCATCAAAATACAATTTTGTGTGGTCATGATAATTATTTAAAAATTAAAAATAATATTATTAATTTTACATAAAATTTTCTTATCAATTTCTTCATAATAAAATGAAAAAGTCATTCATACATTTCATGAATTCATGTTTTACCTAAATTTCAATCATTTGTTTGTTTTACATTTTTACAGTCAAAATGACAATTATTAATTTTTAAACTCAAGCGAGTGATGGAATGAAATTTAATAAATTTTGTATGTAAGTTAAGAATATTCATTTTTATGCTATCTTCTTAATTTAACATTAAAGTTTTCTTTCAATTATTGTTTGATAAAATTTTGTTATTAACTAAAAAAGTAGAAACAAATTTCTTTTTTTCTAAAATAGCTAATTACTATCATAACTGAATTTTCTAGATGATTTACAGATTATTATTAAGCTTAAAAATTAGAAAACTCAGAGTTTCTTTTTATTTGTTTATCAGTTTGAAGAAAAATAATTTTTTTTATCATTATTTTGGAATTCACAAATACCCGACTTCCTAAACTAAGTTTTTTTATTAAAAAAATTTGAAATGAAATTAAGCCTTAATTACAGAGGATTTACAGTATAATAACTTTAAATTTTTACTATGGTGTAGTAGTAGTAGTAGTTTTTTAAATTTTCGATTTTATTAAAGAAATTATAATAAATTTATTTAAAACTATTTAATAAAGCTTTAAATTTCTAAAACAAGATATTTCACCAAGATCTAAATTTTATATTATAAAAAAGGAGAAAATATTTAAATCCCACATTTTTTTCTATCAATAATTAATTGTTTATTAGTGTTTTAATTTTCGACTGTTTAAAAATTTACAATATTAGTAAATACATCCTATCTGTTCATTTATTCAATAGAATATTCAAAAAAAAAAAAAGTTTTTCATATTGAAAAAAGAAATAAAAAAAATCTAAATATACTCATATTGTATATTTTCTAAAAAATAAAATCTAATTAACTTCAATAATATCTTCTCAAAACCTAAATAAATATATGATATTAGTTATAAGACATGGGGAAAGGGCAGACAATTCAGCTTATCAAGAGGATTAAAATGATGTTAAATTAGATTTTGATCCACATTTAACAGATTTAGGAATTTTATAGTCTGAATTTTGTGCTTTGAGTGTTAAAAATATGTTACAATAATTGAATCCAAATGTTAAAAATATTGTTTATGTTAGTTCTCCTTTTTTAAGATGCATTTAAACAGCTCAATACATACATAACTCTATTGGATTAAATACTATTGACAATTAAATGTTCGTTTAATCTCACATAGGTAAAATTTACAATATCTTAAACTGCAAAAAAATGAATATATCATATTATAATTAAAAAAGGAGAAATGCTGAGGAGTTAATGGTTTGGTCAAGATATTAATAATAAACTTACTTAAAAAACTGATTAAACTCTAAACTAACAAATAGGGTTAAAAATTGTGGAACCATTCGTACAAGATCCAAGACTGATACAGTAAGTTTATCCTGAAAATAAACTAGGTGATTTCTATGATAGATTCAAAGTTGCTTATGAGTATTTTATTATTATTGATATTTCATTACATCTTTTTTTTGTAATTAAGTGTAATCTTACTTTCTTAAAATTTATAGGGTAATAGCAGAGAAATTTTTAAAAACATATGATAATGAAGAAACAGCACTGATTATTGTTACTCATGGATTTGGAGTACAAGTTGTTTTGGATTAATTCAATTCGTTTTCTTTATCTGAGATGGTTGACTATTGTAGTATAAATATATTTGATTACAGGAAAGCATCTTTACCTAATTAAGAATATCCTAATATTCCTAAAATCTGTATAAAGTAGTATCATAAGCATGTATAATTAGCTGATACTGAATTCTTCAAAAGGAAGAATTAAGTAGCAAAATTCTGATAAAATATTTAAAAACGATCTCATTAATCTCACAAATAAAAATCATTTCCATTATCAAAATATTCTTTTATCCATATAGAGAGATAGATATATTTATCAAACTGTATATATTTAAATACACTCTTGAATTTATTTACTTTTCAAATTACCCTATTTTATTTTAACTACATGTATTTTTTTAGAATAGTATAATTACTAAAAATATGTTAAATAATACTCTCTAATTTATTTACCTTCTTTAAAAATATCTTTTAAAATTTTTTAAAATATGTTAGAAATTAAATACCATTTTGTGAAAACTATTTTCTAAGAACAAAATGCAAAATGGTGAGTAAAGTTTTTAATAGAAAAAAGTATAGCAGCTCATAAAGTGGATCTTTTAAAAGTTTAAAATGATGAATTAAATTCCTTCATCTGAACTATTTTATTAATCTCTTGATAAATTCTCTGGTTTTTAATTTCATTTTTATCTTTTTTGATATCTTATTTTGAGAGATAAAATTTACAATCTTCTATTTTTATTTTTTTTTCAAAATCATTTAATTATTTTAATTTATTATCTAATAATTTAACTAAGCATAAAGTTTAGTTAATAAGAATTTTATTTATGAAAATAATTGTCTTGAAAGATTATCCTAAATGAAAAAAAGCAAAAATTAAAAGAATAAATAATAGAACTTAAATTATTCATAAATATAAATCAACAAAGGTAAAGTATTTCAATTTTAATTTTTAGTATTATTTAGATAGTCAATATTGCTTAAAAATTAGCTTAAGAATTTGCTGAAATATTCTAGAGATTCAAAGTCTAGAGAATTAACTTTGGACTAATTTTTTAAAATAAGATTTATTTATTTCTTATCAAAAATATCTATTTAAATTTACTCTATTTGTTGATGAAAGCCCTTATATTCCTCTTTGATTTATTACTTAGAGTATGGCTACTATACTAGAACCCTATTTAATTAAAAAATGTTTAGTTTATAAAAATTATTCTATGTAAAGTGTAACCACATAATTTCTTTAAGTAAAATTGAAATATATTCTCTAAATCAAAAATTGAATTTGATCAAGTGTTATTTTTATTTTAGTTACAAAAAATTGGGGCTTTGCTCTAAGAAATTTTATTTTTATTTAATGTTATAAATGCTTTGTGAAAATAATTTAATAAGAAAAAAAACAATGTTTTTTAAATCTATTTAGTAACTAATATGAGAATAATATATTCAATTTTTTATTTTTGAAATCAAACTTGATCTTTTTCAACACTAAATGAAAATATATATGTATTTATATTATGAAGTTTTAAATTGAATTTACTTTATCTCTTTTGACAGGCATTGATATTATTGGCATAGATGTGTCTAAATCTACTTCTGAATTGAATAGATGGTGATTATAAGCATTAGAAATATTTAAAGTTTCACCAAGTTCATATGTTTTACCTGCTATACCTACACCCATTTCATGATAAATCTTTTTTTTAGAGTCTTAATGAAAACTAAAGAGTTTCTTTTACTATTCATCTACTATCAATATCTTTCCTTTGTTTGCATTAAATAGATCTTGCAATTTTTTTTCTGCTTTTGGAATAAACTCTTCTAAATTAAGACATGTGCTTAGTTAAATACCCGTCTTTATTTAAATTTAATTTAATAAATTTATTCCCAAAAATAAAATAATTTTTTACTTGAAGTAATGTTCTTAAATTATTTTAAAATAACATAGTCTAGTCAAACTACTCTGAATTTCTCAAAACTATAGATGCTAGCTAAGAAATAACAAGCATAAGTCCTTCATCATCTTTTGTAAAGTATCCTTTGAGTTTATTGACAGATTAAATTACACCCAAAACATTTATTCCATCTCTATCAAAAATTGGGAATGCTAACACAGTATTAGTTTTGTAATTCATCATTTTATCTATTTCTTTGTTAAATCTTTCATCGTTGTAAGCATTTAATATATTTAAATGTTATCCACTCGTAAAAACTGCACCCACTATTCCCTAATCAAATGGAACCTTTTTTATATAAAAGAAAGCCTATTTATTTTCTAGGATTTTTAAAAGTTCTAATCACCTTGATTGTTTTATTTGATCCTTTTGCATGCTTAGTCCAAAGCTATTCACTTTCCTATTCAAAAATGAAAACACTAGCTCTATCAGATTCAAGACAGTTACACGTTTCTTCCACAATATTTTCTAAAGCCTCTGAAAATATTCTACTTTAATTCATAGTAATACTAGCCTTAAGCAATTTTCTCAATCTGAATACCAAATAAAATAAGCTCTTTTTAATAATTTAAAATTTAATTAATTTTATTTAAGTTAAAAGCGTATTGATTGCTGATTAAGTTGTTTTAATCAAATTTCTTTTAAAAGTAATGTTAAAAAAAGAATAATTTATTTCAACCTTGTGTTCTATCATGAGTTTTTGAATAGAATCAAATAGAGTGATCATTCCTAAATATTCTAGTTATTTAATTTGCTAGATGAATAAATCCTCTTCTAAAATAATTCCAGAGAGTGATTACACAAATTCTTTTTCTACATAATACTTGTTGATATCTGCATCTGTTAAAATTATTATTTTTAAATTAAAATTATTTAAGATAGTAAAGATTCTTTCTCATCAAAATACATTATTTACTTAACTTACTTTTTATAATTTTAAATAAACACTTAATATTTTAATTTACCTAATGATAAGCTAAGGATTGTTTAAGGTCTATCATCAACTCCTTCCTTTTTTTTAAGCTTTATTCTTCTAGGTGTTTCTGTATCACCTTTTATCTCATCATTTATCATAAAGCTTCTTCTAGTATTTTGCTTTACATAACTATATTTTTTCGTTACTTTTTAGTTATTTTGGAATGAATTATTTTATGAGGCATAATTTAAATTTTATGTATTAGACTAGCTTAAGACCTGATAAGGATTACTTTAAGCTACAGGAGTTAGACTTTAAACTTTTTGTTAAGGCTAAACAGTAGGAAACTAATTTGTAGATTAGGAATTCTATAGATATTATAAATGTTTATTGTATGTTTTTAGATTTTTATTTGAATTGCATTTACTCTTTAAAATGGTTTCTTATTTACGTTTTCTAAATATGCATTTTGCTCTTTTAACTTACGATTTTCTTCTTATATGTGAGATAGCATTTCATCTCTTTTTTATTGTGCTATTGTGAGATACTTTATAAGATATTGAAGTCTCTCTATTTCTCTGTTTTTATATTTGACAATATTCTCTAGATTTTAAGCATACCTAACTATATCTATAACTTGCTTATGCAATTCTTTATCTTCATTTCTATTGTTGCAATAAAAAAATTGTATTTATTTTTAAATATTCATTTTTATTTATTGGATATTCAAATGTATGATTAAAGTAATACATTTAAAATTGAACACAAAAATAAAATTGAACAATAAGAATGTACCTGAATTTCATATTTATGACTTCAGATAATTGAGGTAATTTGCTCATTTAAACATCATCAAATTATTCTGTTTGCTGTATTTATATTTAATCTTTATAAGACATTTATGAGTTTTATAAATCATGATCAGATTGTATAATCTTATCTGTCCCATCATCTAAATATTTTGAGCTTCCGCCATAGAGATATTTAGATTAATACTACTATGTTGGTATAGGATTCATTTAAACATTTTTCTTCATTGATAATATTGTTTTATTATTAATTTTTTGATCGAGATTTACTATTTGAACTTGGATTTTGATGACTGCTTTTATGCAATACCTTTTTAAAAATAGAAGATATTTATATACTTAGTTATTAACAAAAGCAAAAATAATAAAAAGAGTTATTTCTTATTTATTATAATTCATGATTGAAAATCAATGATCGATCAGTCAATAAATTAATTATTAAATAATCGTTGTTTTTTTTAAGTGAAAATATTAATTAGCTTGAAATATTTTTTAGCCAAGTAATTAAGATTAACAATAAACTATATGTACTAAGATACTGAATAATATTTTTCAAAGGAAATCCAAATTTTAAAGTATCAAATAAATAAATGAATAAACCCATTATTTTTAAATAATTATTTTTAGGATATATCTATGTAATTATTCTACATGATAGATTATTATCTAAAATGTTTAATTTTTTAAGCATTTATAAATTCAAAAATAAATTTCTAATTTTCCTTACAATAGTTTATCATTCGAAATACATAGGTGAAAAAAAAAGTTAAGGAAGAATAAGCTAAATCAAGATTGTAATTAAATAATTTACTCATTAAAAATTCAAAGTAATTAAAAACTATAAAAGAATATATTGGATAAGCATAAAATTAAAGCTAAGAAGAAAATGAGAAGGATTTTAATTTTATTCTTAAACTCTTAAGAAAAACCCAATCTTAACAACTAAAAATATCTTAGCTTTCTTTTCCGCTTTTTAAATAGGTAGGTAAATAAAATTCCAATATTCCAATATCAAAAAATCTTTTTTTTAATTCAATTTTAACCAATTACTCTGTATTTTTAAATAGAGTTTTTTAAAGGAACACTTGGTAGCAATTTCGGCAGTATTTAAAAAATAATCTAAAATAAGAAAATTTTTCTTTTAAGCAGTATCAATAAATAATACCTCAATGGGGGGGGGGGAACATATATACGAGATTAGTTATAAATTAGCTTATTACTATTTTCTTTTTCTTAATTTTTTAAATTACATGCCTTTTGGACAACTAATTAGAAAGTAAGAGAGCTTTTTTTTGATACTTTAAGAATAAATTAGATTTGGGGAAAATACTAATTTAATAAAATCCTTGATTAAAGGCTAATATAATTATTATGTAAAACATCTATTTAATTTTTACCATAAAATTTGTTAAATATTTAGATTTAAAAGTGGTTTGATTAGAGTAAAGTCCTGATTCTTGCTTGATATTCAACTCTTCTAATATGATATTTAACATTTAAGATTTATCTGATAAACAAATGTTTTGCTCAAAATTCACTCAAAGACCGTCGAGAAATACTTCGAAAAGGTTAATGCATTCTGAGAAATTCTGATTAGAAAAATATTAATACAAAATACAAAATTAAGAATATCCTTTATTCGATTGGAAGTGGTAAACGACTTACTTTATAAAAATAAATTAAATTTATTTCAGATTATGTCTGTGGATTTAAATGGAAATTTTTCTTTATGTTTTACTCAAAATAGATTTTCTTTCGAGATATTTAGAATGATTGGAAATACATAAAGATTAACTTTGCTTTTGCATATTCAAAATTAAATAGAAGTGAATGAAAAGATATTGTATGTAAACTACCTTACAAATGATTTAGGAAGAAAACTCTTGGTGCAACAATTTTAATTATTTCTGGGGAGTAGCGAATTTTATCATGCTTGTATTGGATATGGAAAAAGTAAAATCAATAGAGATTTAAATATTAAATTTAATTATTCCCTCTCTTAATAAAGGTGGGGATTTATACTTGAGAAAATTAATAGAAACAAATAAATAAAGACAAAGTGGGATTTAATATTATTCATCTTTATATTTTACTAACAGACGAATTAGGTAAATTAAGCGAGTAAGTATTTCTTTTGTAGATATTAAAGAGGATCTAATTCATAAATTGAGATGGAGTCTTAAGCAGTGCTGGCTGCTATATAGGCGACTTTTTTATACAGGAGAAATGAAATTATTGACTATGGAGAGAATTTGTTATTTTTAGCTACTCATAGATTTTAATGCAAATGATATACATGGATTGCAAGTAATATATTTGGAGTAGTATGATGAATTCGAGCGAAGACAATTCATAATTGAACAGAATCCTCTAGAAAAGATTTAAGAAGTAAAATATTTTTGAGTGCGCTTGAGGAAATATAAAATTTATGGGCTAGAAGAGATGGATAGAAGTTGGTGGAGAGTTTATAGTAGAGTTATTAAAATAAGAAAACTAAAATAGGAAAACAAGCAGAGGAGTAAGAAAAAATTAGAGTAATTAGAAATTTTAAAAGTAAACAAAAAGCAATAATTAGATTTTATGAGATTTGCTCAGAAATAAAAAAGGAATTAAAAGGAGCTCAGAATGTGGGAAGAATCCAGTTAGATTATTCTTATTCTAAAGATATTGAAGCGAAATTAGTTTATTTTTTATTTATTTAAGAAATAGGAGGGCAGATTTTAGTATATCTAAGAAATGAAGATAATAAGCAAGCAAGCATTCATTCATTCATAGAATATTAGGATATGAAGATAATTTAATGTATATTTTTCTATTTGCAGAAAGAGAGGAATGCGAGTAAATAAAACAAAAAAGAGAGAAATGATAATTTAACTAAAATGAAAACTCATACACTCAAGCCTTTAATATGTATATATTTCTGTATCTATCTAATCAACCTTTATGACAAAACCAGATTTATAAAAAAAGCGAGAGTAATTCAAGAAAAAAGAAGACTCATATTAACCAATATAACTAAATAATCTAAAAAAAAATATAAACAAGAAAGAAAAGAAAGAGGAAAAAAAAGAAACAAAAAAAAAGTAAAACACTTACCTTCACCTTTTTTTGAAAGCAAAAAAAAGCAGTAAACTCCCAAATCAAATCAAAAACAAAGAAAGAAACAAACTAATTCAAATTATTTGATTAATCAACAACATCATATTTTGCCTTTACTTTTAGAATGAAATCTACCTCAAACAAGCCATTCATCCCTTAACCAGGGCAGCTTAACGTAGGGTAAAATGGACCTTCTAACAGCGAGAATGCATCTTAACCTCAGGTATCCTTCATTTAATTTCATTTCTTTTATTTATTTCGTTTATTCGTTTTTTGATAGTCCAGCCAGTGGACACATAAATTTTCTTTTTACTTTTCGAATTTATTACTTCATCTATTACCTTACTCTGCACAGCTGATTATAGTCTTATTAAAAATATTATTTCTATGTATAATAAATGTGCAGGCTTTTCAATTTTCTTAATTCGATTTCTTCTCTTACTTTTTTCAAGATTTATTAACATTAACTTATATTTATTAAAATTAAAATAGCCATAATACACTCAAAGAATCCAAGTTATCTAGCACACTGCCCCCACTGAAGGAGCCGCTGACCCTTCTCCATCTGCTAACTAGCCCACCAATCTTCCACCATCATCATAGACTACAACTCAGCAACCTGATACACTAAGCTAGAATTCTTCATCACAAGCCCAAAACTAGCTCTCCAATCAGTAGTAATAAGTCCCTGCAACTCTTGCTTAAGCTCAAGCAGTATTAGCAGCCACTTCCGCAGCTAGTTAAATCAATTCACCTGCTATTAATCCTAATGCAGAGTAAGCCCACCCTTAAATCAGCTAACCACTTGACGAAAAGCTTCTGGGCTAAAACTCAGCTGCTGCAGCAGCTCTAGGTAATAATTTTAAAATTTAGATATTTAGCAAGTTGAATATCTATCTTGCAATCCATAATTGAGCAAAAAGATTTTCTTTTTTGTCTCTTCCTCTTTTGAGGAGCAAGTTGTTTTTTGTTTCATTCTACCCAGTTATTAGCTAAGATTTCTTATTTATTGATTGCTCAACTGCTGTAAAGTTTTTTGGAGTAAATATAAATTTCATTCATTTAATCAAAAATGTGATTGAATCTTACTTTTCTCCTTTATATTCCCTTCAAATAAGAACTTTGCTTACTCTGAGTTACTCATGATTTTTTTCTTTATTAATCACAATTCAACTTGCTTATTTGATCAATTTTTCTTTTACTTTTAAAGTTCGAATAGATATTTCATTAAACCAACTAACTAACTCAATTAATCTAAATATACCTCTTTATTCATATTTTTTCTAAATTATTTAAAATTTAGCTGCTTCCATGAATGGATAAATGCAACTAGACCATGCAGCCCTCTAGTAGCTTATTCAATAAAGTTTATTGCCATAGCAATAGTAGAATTAGTAATCCCAATAGTAGCAGTAATAACAACAACAATAATAGCAGTAGTAGCAATAACAGTAGTAGTTATAGTAAACACAAGCTTAGCAATAGTAATAGATATTTGCAGTATCCACACCTGCTTAGCAACAATAATTTTTACAGTTATAACAACAACACCTATCAGCTCTTAACTATGACCCTACAAATTTAAGTGAATAGCAAATGCGTGCCCTTTTGAATTAGCAATTTAATTTGTAGTAGTAATAAACTTAATAACCTCTTCAACCTAACCTATCAGCTGCAAATCAATAGCAACTTCTTTCTTCCCTTATGCCTCAACTTTTAAGCAAGCCTAATGGATTCCAAAATATCATTCCCCCTATTTCTTAATAGGCTTAGCTTTAACAATCCCCTTAAAATCAAGTATAAAATTCTGCATAGTAATAGTAAGACAGCACAGATAAAAAAATCAAAGTAAAAACAGAAAATCTCCCTGGATAGAGTATCCAACTCAATGGGACTTCTCCTTCTCTTGGAGCGAATAACATACCATCTTAAAGTTTGATCGGAGGTAATTCTTTAAATCCTCTGGTTTAATAAAATGGATAAACTAACGGAACAGCCAGTAATGGCAACAACAACAACAACAACAATAAGGCTACTGTTTGCCCACAACCCATAGACAACTGCAATGTAGTTTCTTCAATAGGAATGGTAAAATATATTACAATAGAGTTAGCTAAATTAAGCTACCCTCCTTAAACATAAATCTTACTAAAACTTCTTAAAATTCTTAAATATAATTTTATTTTTTAATAAAAATTAGAGTCAAATTAACCAACCCTCAACAGGTACTTTGCAAATTTAAGTTTGATTCTCCTTTTAAAAATAATATCTTTTTTGCACCAACTCCTCTGGTCTTTGTTACTCTTCAATTGATAAAAATCTAAAAAAAGAAGATGAACAAATCTAGCTTGATAAATCACTAAAAGGAGGAGGGAAAATTTTCAAAGACAAAATAAAATTTCAAATAAAATTGAAAACGTCTAACTAACTATCCCCTTCTGAATAATAGCTTCTTTATATTTAGCGATTTTTAATTTTCAAAAATATTTTCCCTATTTCATTCAAAGTAATTTTAATTCTATTTATAATATTTATGTAGATAAAAGTAAGTGGGAATGGATGCCTTGCACATTTTATATCAAATAAAACATAGACGATCGCACTATTGTCTGGAGCTTAAAGCCCAGCGTAGGATTTGGTAGCCCTAGATAAGATGTAATGATTTTTGCATTCAATTAAATCAAGTCTATTTTTAAATGCAAGCAAGTGATTTGTGTGTATGAAAAGTTTTACTTTTTACCCACCAATAATTCCAACTTTAAAAATCTTAAAATAATTCAATAAATTAATAAATAATTTATTACTCCCAATCACAAAGGGAACGAATAACCTTTTTGCTTTTGAAATTTTATTTTTGTATTTTTATGGATGATAGAAATTTTACATAATTTATTGATAGATTATTTAGATCATTCGTTCACTCATTGATTTAATTTATTTATAAAGTATTCGCAATCACTATACATTTACTAATATAAAACACTATCAGATTGATAGATAATAGTCATTTTAATGAATTATAATTTCAGCCTTTTCTTTTATTAAGATCATTTATAATGTTTCTAAAATTTAGGGCTCTTCACCTAAGACTAATATGACAATATGGATGGAAAGAAATTTCATTTATGATGAAGAAATGGGATGGAATTGGCACAAGAGTTGGATACTCCCTAACCTTTGTGTTAAGTTAGAGGTATTTTTAGCAACATTAAAATTTTACTTTAAAAATGGTTTCCAAAAGAAATATACATAAAATAATTAAATAGACTTAACGCATTTTTAATATTTTTATATCTTCCTTTTCTTTTTTTGATGATTTTCAAACAACTTTCTAAGTTGTGCTTACTTCTTTTTCAAAAGAGTACATTTGCATCCGACATAAAAAATTTAATTTTTTTAATATATAAGATAATTGATCCCAAAACAAATGAAGTCTTTAACCCTCCTAAAAATACTTATGCTCAAATCTATGCAGTCAAAGCAGCTACTAAAGATATATCTAATTTCCACATAGTTGACATTGGCCTAAAAGGCAATGATAAGATTCCTTTAGAAAGTGGAACAGTGACCTTTAACGCAATCAAATTTACTTCGACTTCTTACAACAATGATGTAATAATTTATAAAGTTTAAAAAAATAAAATGATAGCAAACATAACCAAAAAATTTGTAATAAATTAAGAGAGTGAGTAAAATGAATTTATTTTGAAATTTAACTAAATTTTTCAGTAAATGATTAGAATTTTAATGGAAGAAAGCAATGGATAATTTAAAAAAAGAAAAGAGGGAAAAAGGTTGTAAGCGATGTTATTAATCTATTTATGATAAAGATTTATTTCAGAGAGTAATAGAGAACTAAAATATAAATAGAAATAAACAAATAGAAAGTTTTTCTTATTTCTTAATTGTCTTTTTTCCGCCCCTTTTATTATTTGATTCAATTATTTGTAATGAAATCCCTTACTTCTAAATATAATGCTGGGAAATTTTTGAAATTGCAAATGAGATAGTTACAGCAAATTAATTAAATTCAAATGATAAAAGATATATTCAATTACTCTTTAATAATTTCTTTATGATTAAATAGCAACTTTCCCTTACCTCTTTTTTTAAAAATTTATTTAATTTAAAACAGATGTAAATCTAAAACTTTATTACGCTTGTTCTCCCCAAAGCTTTAGAATTTTTTTCAACTTATTTATTTAAATATTTTTTAATACTCTTTCTGAAAATCCAACTTTCATCTTCGAAAGACGCACACAAAATTAAAAAAATCTATTATAATTTGTTTCTATTTTTAAACATGAAAAATAGCTTTTAAATATTAAATCTAGTTTTCTTTCTATTCTTTCTTTTGTTTTCTTCCTCACTTACTATTAATTTTAAGCGTGAGGAGAAAATTTAATTTTCAAACAATTGCTTATATTATTTGAAAGATAGCTAATTTAATTTTCTTATTCCCCCCTCTCTATTTTGTAAATTTTGATTAGATTTGAGAAAAGCAATAATAAATTATTTACTCGCTTCTCATCGATAATATAATCTAATCACATTAAAATCGGATTATTTCCAAAAGAAAAACAATATTATAATTTCTTTAATTTAATTGTAATATACACTTCTATTTCTTTTATTCATCAACCCTTTTTATTCTCCCCACTGCACAGATTTTGCTTTAATATTACCTAACTCATTCTCTCCTTTTTTATTGACTATTTTTAATTTACTAGTTTATATTTACCTAATTTCCATAACCTTTTTATTAATTAAATGTACTTTTCTAATCCAAAATTTTAACATTTTCAACCATCATATCCATAAACTTTTTCAAAGCTTTTCAGTTATCATTTTATTGATAATAAGAAGTAAACTAACTTCTTACTCTATTAATTCATAGAGAAAAAATAAATGATCCCATCAAAAAGCTCAATCTATTTTACTAATTTTAATATATTTCTATTCCCAAAATTTTTTCTATCTGCAAGCTTTGAAAGATTAAGAAAAATATATCACAAATTTAAATCTTTGCTTCCACCAAAATTCACTAATTCAAAAATAACCTTTTACTCATTCTGATAAATATCATCTTACCAATAATACATTTTAAAGATTTAAATTTATTAAATTATATTCCTAAAACAATATATAAGAAGAAAAGTCTTCATGCTTTAAAATATTATTAAAGATTTTAGAAATTAATTATTATTTTATTCAAAAATAAACATTTATTGTTAGCACAATGGTTATATTGCTGTATAATTATATTAAAACTTTACTTTTTAGATAGAACTATCAATTTTTTCTATCTTATATCTCATAAATTTATCTAACTTTATTCTTTTATTATAAAAGGGAAATAAATTCAATTTAGTAGTAGCAATTACTCTTTAGAATGAAAATGATCCCCACCCTAAAGTTATAGAGGCCAAAATTTCACCCCCTATTTTCGTTGATTCTAGAAAATCAGCTCGTGAAACTCAAACTACTAAATAGGATGTCAAAGTTAACAGCTTCTATGACTTGTTCTTACCAGAAATATTCGACAAGTAACTTGTTAAGAGAAAGAAAACTGAAAAAGAATAAGTCTCTGAAGAAATCAAGAATGATATTACAGGATTCACAAATTATTTCACTGCTCCTAATATCAGAAACAAAGTAAAAAATTGCTCATTTACTTACTATTTAATATTGATGGAATCAAAAAATTAAATGATTAATAATAAGTTCTTAAATTAATATTTCTTATAAATAAATAGGTTAAGCATCCATTTTTCTTAGCATACAAATTCTCTAAGTGCGTTAAATTGTACTACAATACTGATCAATATAAGCAAAGTAATATTGAGTATATAGTAGAAAGAGTAAAAAATACTTTATTTTTTTATTAAAAATTTTTATTATAATTTTTCTTTAAAAAAGACCCTAGAAATTTTGTAAGATTATGGAAAATCAAAGAGTAACTCATCTAAAAACAAGAAATAAACAAATAGCTTTGATAAAGTCAATTAAAACGCTCATATTACGCTTGCATTAAATGTTAGCCAACAAAGCAATTTCTATATGAATAAGAAGGTAAATAAATACTAATTCATTTTCATATCATAATGATATATTTATTGAAAGTTTGTTTTAATAATATATTCAATCTTTAACCAATTAATTTGAAATATAAATAAAGATTGGAGAATTGCTTGGTCCTCTTGATAACTCTATTGTTAATGTTATTTTTGAGTAAAACTTCATCCCTGATAAATATGCTCTTGTGAGCGATATTGAAGGTATTAAGAATGAGTACATTCGTTGCTATAATAATATCATACAAAAATCAAATTAAGCAGGTCCTAGAATAGGTAAATAAATAAATTCATTCAATTAATTTTAAAAATCATAAATCAATTTAATACATTATCACATCTTTTTAAAATAAAATAGGTTCAGGAGGAAGCAAATTAGAATATGGACACAAAAAGGTTAAAACTGATGACAATAGTGATGGTTCATCAGGCTCAGGTGGTGATGATGAATCAAATTAAGTCAGCTCAATGAATCCACAGAATATTCAAGAATAGATTAAATAACAATAAAATGCTATCACACAATAAATATTTGGTGGTATAACCTAAGACCCAAATAGCTAATTTAATTTGTAAACTCTTCAATAAATTGTTTAGAATCAATCAGGATTAGCTGCCTTAGGAACAAACCCTATGCTCAACCTAACTTTATAAGCTTAACAACAATAACAGTAGTAATAACAACAATAGCAGTAGTAATAATAGCAATAAAATGCTGCTGTCAATGCTGCAGCTGCTGCCTAATTAGCTGCATAAACCCCTGCTAATCTTCAAGAATAGTTAGCTAAGTAATAATTATTAGCAGCCTAAAAGCTGGTAAATAATCCATCTGTATTATAAGCTTAACAAGGTACTAATGTTACTGCAGCTTCTGCCTTTGCTTCTTTAAATAATCCTCTAAGTATATTGCAAGCCGCTTAGTAAGCACAACAAAAGCCAGCATAAATCTAATAGCAACCTTCTGTTTAGCAACCATAGACTTTAGCTGGGGTTGGAGCTTAAAATGGTACTCAATAGTAGTTATCATAATAAATGATTTAGTCTCTTTTACTTCAAAATCCTCAACTCTAACAAAAGAATAATCTCAATAACAATATCAGCTAGTTAATACAATAATTAGGATTTTAAGGTTAACAATAAAATTAAGTTTAAAACACTCAATTAGCAGCCTCTCTAAATCCTGCCCACTAGTTGTAATAATAAATTGCTTAACAATAACAACCTCTATAACAATAATAACAACAAGCTATTTAACAGTAGCTTCTTTAATAATATTTATTGTCACTATAGCAAGATATTCAAAAGATAATAACTCAAATAACTACTTAAGGATAAACACCTGATCTCATACAATAATTAACTAATTTACAAAGCCAATTCTAATAAGTTTAATAACAATAATCATAGCTTTTGTAATAGCAATAATAGCCATAACAACAAGGATAGTAACAACAATAAATAGCTGCTGCCTAATAATAATAACACTAATAACAACAACAGCAAAGACAATAACAGTAATAGCAACAATAATAATAACAATAGTAACAACAATAGCAACTTAAAAACTTCTCTCTAATCTAAAATTCTAACTAGGCTCTTTCTCAAGCAGCAGCTCTATCTGGTGTAAATCCTGCGATCCTTTAGTTGTTATAATAATAGTAAGCTCCTTAATTATAAAACTAACTAACTGGAGCCTCTGATAAAGGAGCCTCTTTGTAATAATAGTAACTTGCTTAACTATTATCAGGATAATAAAATAGTTTATTCCAAAATGCAGCTTCAGCTCAGTAATTAACAACTTAAGCATAGTAACATGCTGCTTTACAAAACTTATTAAATCCTGTTAATTCGAATTAAAATCTCTAGTAATTATTACAATAGTAATTTGCTTAACAGTAGCAATAACAATAGTAATAAATGAATCAACAATAGCAAACTGGAAATGCTGCTCACCAAATCTTACAACAATAACTTCTCCTTTCCAATCCAGCTTTACTTTAATAATGTAAATTACATTTTTTTTTCATTTTTAAAATATTTAACTTTTTTATTATTTCTAAAAAGATCTATTGAGTCAAGGAGCAAATGGACTTTCTTCTTTAGCTAAAACAGAATAGTGAGTGAACGAATGAATAGCTAATTTTCTAATTAAACAATTATTAACTACATACACAACATTAAACAAATAATTCACTAATTCATTGATTACTTTTTAATTTACTAAATTAACTGATTTTTTATATCCACCTATTTATTCAATCAACCATATGCTAATCCCTTCTTTGTTTCTTGAGATTATTTCAAAAACTTACTTACTGACTAGCTGGTTTCTTTACTTACTATTTAATAACTACAAACTTATACACTCATTATTCATTCAAGTAAAAAAAGATGCAAAGAAACAATAATCTTGTTTTTTTAATGTTGAAAAACTGAAATAAAAAATCAATAGCTTACTTTAACACATATATGCAGCAATCCTAAATAAGACCTGTTTAAGAGCTTATTATAAATATATTAGTCATTGAAGAATACTTATCCAAAAATAGTGTTTAGCTTAAGATAAATCAGCATTAAGTAACTCATTAAATCTGATATAGCAAAAAATTTATGAAACGACAGACAGAGAGATGAATAACTAATCAATAAATAGTGGAATTCAGAATAAAAATTAGTGAAATAAAAAACTAATAATAATAATAATAATAATAATAATACACCAACCTCATACCTTATTTTTATTCTTATTGAAAGCTAACTTACTCTTTTCTTATTGACTTTCTAATCTTTCTATAAATCTACCTACCTCCCATCTAAATAAATAACCTTCACTCACCCAAAAACTTTTGCAAATATATTTGTGTAATGACTAATTCATAAATAAATAGAGATAAACTCATTTATTTATGTTTGTTTCTTTAATGTTTTCAAATTAAAATAATAATATTAATTTTGTAAATTATTAATGTGTTTTCAATTCATCATTTTATATTATTATTATGCTGATTTTTTTATAAATAAACTACGTCAATCATGCAAATACTCATAATTTTATAATTCTAAATTTTATTAATCGCTTTTTTAAAGAATAATTTTTTATAATTTTAAAAGATGTTACTCTAGAAATATAAATAAATTAACTAGAAATTAAAATATTCTTGATTTATTTTAATAGATAGGTAGGCATACAAGTTAAATAAATAAAATCCTTAATTTTGAATGGCAAGAAAATAGAGAGTATAATTAATATTTCATTTGTAAATTAGCTTTTTAATCAGATAGGAAAAAATAGAAAGGATTTGCAGTTGGTTTACTTTAAATAAGTAAATAAAAATAGTGGCTTTAGAATCTATTAGAAAGTATTACTTATTTATTTTTCATCTCTAAAAATTTTAGATTACTCTTAATATTAGAAGGATAATTTAATTTCTTTTACAACTAAAAAAAATTAAAAACTTTTTTAAGCTTATTTTTATTTAAGTAATTAGTATTCTTCGATTCATTAGATTTATCGAATTTTTTACATTTTTATTCAAATTATGAATGATAGCTAAATATTTTTTATCTTAAACAAAATATATTTTGAAGTTAATATTAAATCATCAAATTAACTTTTACTTTTAATAAAATTTGTATTTTTATATTGATTCTTTTTCAATTATTAAGTTACCTTAAACCTATATTTCATATTAATTTCAATGGAAGATCAAACATCTAGTATTTTATCTCAAATTTTATAAAAGTATAATGAGTTTTAGCAATAAAATTCTAATGCACAAGAAAAGCAATTTTTTATTGGAATTGCGGGCATTCCTGGTGGTGGTAAGAGCACTCTTACATAGAAAATAGTAAATTAAATGGGATCAGATATTTGTTAGATTGTCCCCATGGATGGATATCATTTGTATTTAAAAGAATTGAATTCTGAGCAGCTAGCAAGAAGAGGAGCTCCTGATACATTTAATAAAAATAAGTTTAAAGATGATCTCATGAGATTAAAATAAGAAAGAGAAGGTTAATTTCCTTCTTTTGATCATGCTGTTAAAGACCCAATTGAAGATGATATTAAAATTACTAAAAGTGCTAAAATAATTATAGTTGAGGGTCTTTATTTACTTATGAAAGATTGGGACTTAATAAATCTATTTGATATGAAAATTTTTATCAAATGTAATCAAGATGAAGCTGACTAAAGAGTTGCAAATAGACATTTTTCGGCTGGTATTTGCCCAACGATAGAAGCAGCAACTCTATAAGCAAAAAATAATGATAGAATAAATGCTAGCTATATATTAAACAACAGTTTATTAGGATCTGATACATTCATTTTTGATACATCCTCATCTACTTAAGATAAATGAATGTGATGAAAGTCACAGTTAATTTTAGAAATTATGATGACATACATATATGGAAAAAATACTAGAAATTGAAATAATTAAAATTTCTTTCTTTAGCTTGTAAATGTAAAACCAATTATTTAGTTATATATTAGAGTAACAGCTTATATTTGAAAGAATTTGAGAAACTATTCATCAAAATTTCTTTTATTCTTTACACAAACCTTTTTTTATTTTACTTGTTTGATTATAAATAGCACTTCAATCTCTAAATTTTAATAGAAAATTAACTCTTGTAGGATTTTTTTAAAAGAAAAGTAAACCAATTTATGCATTCATTCATCAATATAAGTAACAAGATAATTTTGCTTCAGGGTTGACAAGAATTTATGAAGCTATGCTTTATATAAAGATATAAACATAATTCATATTTTGTTTTATCTAACTTAGAAATAAATTTTTATGAAGCTACGCTTTCTACTAAGTTAAAAGCCTAATTCATATTTTGTTTTTTCTAAATTAGAAATCAATTTTTTCTTTAATTTTTTCTGTAAACTTCTTATTAGTTGTGTAAAATAGATTTTTAGAAATTTTTTCTTGCAAAATTTACTTGTTGATTGATGAATTATGGAAAATTTTATGAATATAATAAGGTCATATAATTATGTAAATCCTGAGATTAGATTCTATATATAAAAAAAGGTATATCTTAATATCATTCATATTTAAATAATTTGTTTTTTACAGGAATAATGTAAAAATATTGTCTTTTCTTAAAAATATATGAACTTAAATAATATTTAATAGTTTTTTATGTTTATCAAGAAATCAAAGTAATCAATGATGTTTTATAAATTTTTTATTTGATTGTTTAAATATGCCCTTAATTTTTAATGTGTGGTAAGTAGAATTAATAAAATAGGTAAATAGCTAATTTAATTAATTTATTAATTTTTGTATAAAAAGGAATTTATTTCATTTATAAGAATGAAAAGCTAGATCAAAAAGGCAAAAAAGTTGTAAAAAAGATGTGAAAACATTAACCAACTTTTTTAGGATGTAGAAACTAAATAAAATTACTGTAATTTAAAAGCATATGCAAGGAATATGCTTCAGCCAATGCTTAATTTACAAGTATTTAATTACACAACATTATTATCTTCTACCAAATTAATATGGTTTAATCATTTAATTTGAAAAATAAAAGTAAGAATTTGTGAAATAAAAGGTTCAAAGAGTATATGGAACCAGTAATATAATCAGTCTCCCTTGGTAAACATAAGAACTGTCTAATGAAGACTCAAACTTAGAGAGTTTAGAAAACTCCTTTTCAGTGCAACAAGAATAGTAAAACGATACTGAGAAAAAAGTAGAAATAATTTTTTTTAGAGAAAAGGTTTTGAATTTTTATTGATAAAATTTAGAAAGCAAATATGTCTTTCAAGAAAACAATAAATTTTTCACTAAATGAGGTGATTTAAAAGGAAGAGATTTAAAATCAAAACCAGTAAATGTAAATTTTATTCATTTTAAAGTCTTGGAAGGTATTTTACAATATTTTCAAAGATAAGAAGAGGAATCATTTGATGAAAAGGACTGCTAAATAACAGATATGCTTGAAGAACACAGAGGGTGTTCAATGAAATAATCTACTAAAGAAGTTCAACAAAAAGTTACCTTTTATGAAAAAGATGTTAAAAAAAATTTAAAAACTCTTCCTAAATTGTAAGAAATAATCTTTTTTTATGATGAGAAATAAGATTCTTTATATTAAAATATATATTTTTATTTAAATTTTAAATATAATTTTGTTTTTTGCTTTTAGGATAGAGGAAAATAACTTAATAAAAAGGATTACATCTCTCAATCTACTTACTTAGGAACTTAAAAAAGCTAGGGGAGAAAGTAAGTAGAGGATTCAAAAATATTTAATAGAAGACTATATAGATTATTTAAAAAGAAAATAAGAGGACTAAGTCAATGAAGCAAACTCGTAGTTATAAAATGATTCAATAATCTCAAATTCTAAATCATAAAGCCATTATCAAAATATTTTACCAGAAATTTTTTCATAAAAAAAAAGTCCCTCAAAGGTAAGTAACAGTTCAAGTCCTAATAAAAAAAACAAGAACCAAAAGCACATCATTGATATTGATGATGAAGATAATCCTTTTTAAGATTATTTTTTACCCAAGATACAATAATAATAAGGTTAAAATGACATATCTAACACACATGCATAAAATCAATTTGTAAATGCTACTATGTAAGAAAAATAAAGAAAGCATATTAGAAGTTAATCTGAAGAAAATCAGAATACATTACATAATGACAAAGATGAAACTACTATTAATTCTCAAAATGGATGCAATTACCTTCATTCAAAAAATTTATTGAAAAAAAGTGAAAAATCAGGAGATTATGGAATCAGTCTAACTAGTGAAAATGAACATGAGAAAATTTAATTAAAGAATGAATAAGATTTAATTGATTAATTGAATGGTTATTAAAAAAAGACTTTTAATTTTGAAAAGATGAATAAAATTTTTTAGTTAAAAAGAGTAATAAATCCTGCCAAATTAAATTCTAAAATTACAGATATTGAAAAGAATAGGTAGGGAATATCACCAATCAATTCAATTAATAAATAAGAATTTAAATTATACATGCAAAAATCTCTATCTCACAACAGCTCTTAATAAAATTTGATTGGAAGCACTGCAAATAATTCTTACATTACAAATTTAAGTAGGGATTAGATAAAAACCAATAGTAATTCCTACAATTCAAATAGCCAATTCTTATGGTCAAATAGAAAAAATTTTATTAATTCTTCAGGAGCTTTAGGATCAGTTAATTAATCTGTTTTATATTTGAATAAATCAACTATCCTTCCTAAGAAATTTAACTTACCTAAAGAATTTCCTGTTCCTGATTTTGTAAAGAAAATTAAGAATTTAATTCTTGAAGTTGAGTCACAGGGAGATCAACCTTTAACAGGAGACTAAACTATAGAATTAGCTAACATTCTTTCTCTTATTTCTATGCAAAAAGAAGCTATTAATTATACAGGAAAAACAGTAGCAGACTATTAATTTAATATGAAAAAGGAACACTTTATAGTCCCACAAAAGTCAAGAGGTATAAGCATTTAATTAATAATTATTTCAAATATTTTATTTTTTATATGTAAAAGATATTTAACTTAATGTAAACAAAAATTCTTCACCAGTTTATGGATCTATTGCTATGCTTGATAAAATTTATTAAATAAATCTTCCTAGCTTATACATTCTCTAAGGTCCAGGAAAAGATATGGATAAAATTAAATGATGGCCATTTTTAGAATTTAAAATACTAAAATTTACTTTCAGAAGTTTAACAGTAAAATGATTAAATATAATTCAAATAAAACTAAAATATGTATTTATATATATTAATTTTTATTCTCTAACCAACCACTATCCTAAATTTTTTTTTTTTAAATTTTCCTAAAATTAAAATTAAGGAAAGTTTTATGAAATTATAAAAATAATAAATTATTTTGGTATTGTATTTTATAAATATTTATTAATTGTTTTGTTAAAATTTTAAAATATTCTAAGAATTTTTTTTAGAAGAAAGTTGTTTATTTTTATTGAATCGTAATTAATGATTATAAATCTCTATTAGAAATTATAAGAATAAATTAGCCTTTTATAGATAAAATAGTTAATAATAAATGAATATAAATATAAGTAATACATTTATCAGTTAAATAATAAAAAGTTTATATATTAAGTGTTTTCAATTCATGTATTCTTATTCAAATTCAAGCAAGGTTTAGGGACATGATTAAGGTCTTCCTCTATTTATTTCTTTATCAGAACAAAGACACATTAACAAAGTATCAGCAGCCATTCCATAAATGCTCATAAAAACAGAGGAAATACAAAAAGCAATTATAACAAAAAGCTAAAATATTTTAAATAAAAATTAAAAAATATGAAAGAAGAATCAATTATTTACGAAAACAGGAACACCAGGTGAATAGATTTTTTCACTATAAGTTGTCATATTTGTAATTATCAAATAACCCATCATGGCAGAAAAGAAAGTAATAAAGAATTTACCAAAGAAGACAAATATTCTTCCAATTCCTTTATATTAATAAAGACATTAATAGAAGTAAATATATAATGTTAAATACCTTATGTAATGCTAAATTAAGCAGCATTTCTAGTAATTAAGAAGAAAGCATCTTTAGCTGATGTGCAAAAACTATTACCAGATAAACCTATCATAATATAGGCATTTGTGTTGATAAATCTAATAAAGTTTTCAAAACATCTCAGGCAACACAAACAACATTTAATGCAACAGTTAGCTGCAGCATTATTGTTTAAGTTTTTCTTAGCTTCTTTGTAAACTAATTCAACAACTACTCTGATCAACATGACTATACTTAAAACCATACTTCCAAAGCAAACTGAACCTATTTTTTTAAGCATTAATTGTTATTTATAAATAAATAAAATTTTTTTTTAATTTACCAATATGTAAAGTAAAAGCTCTTAAAATTGATTTAGAAACAGGATTTTATAATTGAGCATTTGGTCTGTGAGAGAAATACCAGTAAGCAGCACAACTTGCTATAATTAATTAACTCATACCAATAAAGAATTCAACATTCCAGAAAAGTCCAAAAAGATAATAAACAAGTGTTCTCTTAACTCCTTCATCCCATTAAACTGATCCGAAAGGAGAATTTTTTTACTATTTAACTTCTCCAGATGAATAAATGTATAAAGAGATGATAATCCAGAAGACGAAAAAGCCACAAATTAAAACAAACATTATAACAGGAACAATAAAAGCTTACCAAACCTATTTATATCATATTTTTGTTAAAAAATTATTCTAATATTAATAATTAGTACATCTTTTGTAAAGTCAGAGGCAGCTTTCATAATAGCAACAGCTCTCTTAATTTTATTGAAGAAACAAATAAAGAGTAAAAGTGAAATTGCAGCTAATACCAAAAGACAATATCCAAGAGCTTCAAGAGCTTTCTCATTTTAAAATTCACTTGGAACATTTTCATAACTCTTATTGTATGATTTGTACAAGCAAACACTACCTAATGAAATTAAAAGTATGAAATAACCAGCTATCATAGACCATGTGATGACTCCTGCACAGGTTCTCATCAAAACTAAGAAAATGATACTAATATTTAATTAGATAAATCATAAGAAAAATAATATAGAATATTTGAGATTTTCTTAAAATATCTCTTTTATTTCATAGATTCATTCATAAATTAATTTATTAGTTCTTATCAGAGAGAGAGAGAGAGAAGATATCAAATATGTTATCAAAAAATTAAAAAATGTTTTATTTACGAAACACCAAAAGCAATAAATGCTACTCCAAGAGAAACAGGCCAAGTTGTTCTGACATCACTCATCCATTCTTCAAGAGTACCAATATCAATTTTACTCTTAATAGAAGATTGTAGTGAGCTTTCAGTAGGAACACAAACAGTGACAACTAATGAATTATACAAAATATAAATAATGAGCTTTTAATTTTTCTGGCTTTTAATGAATAAACTAATTTAATAAACTGCTATTTCTTACATGAAGTAGAAGGATAGAGCTACAATTAATTGCAAGTCTATACAACCTAATTTTCTAAGCAATCAACTGAGGTTGCTCCTTATTTTGGGCATGATTTAATGCAAGCATAAACTTAATTTGAAATAGAATTTGGTCCATCCAAACTGAAGAACATGTAAGGATAGTCTGAAGCTTTATCATATCCACATTAGTTTCCTAGTTAAAAATAAGCATTATCATAAAAAATCTAAATTGATTTATTTTAAATATATTTATTTACCACTAGAATCAAAAGGACTGGCTAGTCTTTTTGGGTCTCCATTGTTAACAGCTACTCCAGCGATTATAAATAAACCAGTCCAGAAAAGTGCAAAAAGTATAAAGAAAAATATATCTCTACAACCTCTATCTTCTAGAGGTCCATATGCGATATTAGGATTTAAGGGTTCTCCCTAATATTCTTCTTCTTGCTTAGCCTAATTATTTAATAATTTTTAAGACATGCTTTTGTTTAATTTGTGACTAATTTTAATTTTTTAATTGATATATTCACTTAAAATATAATTCCACTATTAAATATATGGTAATTATATCTTTCAATTTAGTATGAGCAACCTAAAAACTATTTTTTTCATAGAGTAAAAGTATAAGTCAAATATCAATGAATGTTTATTACATCAATTTCAATTTATTCTAATCTCAAGCACTTTTTACCCACTATTTAATTAGTTTAAAAATAATATAAATAAACAATCTATTAGAATAATCTGATAAGAAAAAATTAACAATTTTAGATTTAATAAATAATTGATATCAGGTAATATATTAGGATCTGATTTATTTACCATTAGAAAAATAATTTAACTTTAAATACCTAATATGAATTGTTGTAATATTCATATCAATACCAATTTTTAAGATAATATGAGACTGATGACTTTTTTAATCATTGTGATATGTAAGAAGATATTCGTATTCATGTTATGTTGTTTTATATAAAAGTCTTATAAATTCTTATTATTTTAAATTTAAATAATTTTTAATTTCAAAAATATAGACAAATTTGTTTAATTAAACATATTCAATTTTGTAAAATTATCTTCATTTATTGGTTATTTCTATTAATTTATTAAAATATTTTTTGTTTTAATTAATTGGATAAGTAATGTTTATTGGCTAGAAACTCGATTAAAATTAACAGACAAGAAAGAAAACCAAGCTTTTATCTAATTAATCAAAGGTTTAATTTTAACTTAAAATTTTTTTTTTTAAATTATTAAAATATTATTTTAAGAAGGAATAAAAAACGAAAAATTTTTTGATTTTTTTGTGGGTTCAAAATCTTATTTTTTGCTAAATTTTTAGAAAAATTTTAGAGCTTCTTTAAAGGTATTAGGTATTGTCATATTATCCATAGTTTCTATTTTTCACTAACCTTCTCAAATTTTATTTGACAAAAACTTAGCTAATAAAAATTCATTCACTAAAAAAATTGAGAAAAGTTAAATAAAATTGATAATTAATTAGTTTAACTATTTTTTTTATGTCCTCATGATTTTGTTATACTAAAGGTTTACTTGACAAAAATTTTTTGATTTATTTTGTTAATTATTAATTCTTAATAAAACCTATTTATTGCATTATTTTTTAATTAAGTTGAGGTTTTTTAGATAGAATAAAAAATAAATTTTAAATATTTTGAAAATTTAATATACTTTTAGTAAAATAAAAACTAATTTTTAGTAATAGTATTATATTTTATGATCTTTGAAAGAGCTAAGCTAATTATTTTAAATAATATTAATCATAATTATTTTAAATAATATTAATCATTTTAATTAAAAATATACTGAAGAAAAAATATAAAATAAATACCTTTAGAAAAAACTACATTATTGATTGCATTAAAATGAATGGATAAAAAACTTAAATTTAACATTAAAAATGTAAAAATTTCAATTAAAAAGAATCAACAAAATTTACAAGTGATACATAAATAATAATTTCTTATTTAAAATTTTTCATTGATTGATTGATAATACAAGAAAATATTTTCAATAAATGAGAGAAATAATAGGGACATTATGAAGCATTTAATGTTGGTCAATTTTCATTTGGAAATACTTTAAATGGTAAATTAGAAAAGATCTAATTAATATAATTGATGATTTAATAAAACAAGCTAGATATTATTTGACTTAAATAAATTCTAAAATTTTGTAAGATTTAAAAAAGATCTAAATTTTAAAAAAATAGAATTTAGGATTTAATAGTTTGAAGTAGGTTTATATGATTTATATAGAAACAAGCATCAGTTTGTACAAATATAGAGTACTTTAATTAAAAAATATTTTGTATTTATAGTTAGTAGAATTAAATTACTGCCTTTTATTTATTCACTCTCATTTTATTTGCAGTGTTAAATAGAAATAATATATATTTTTTGATTAGAGATCAAGAAGATAAGTTAGCTACAAAGTAAATAGGAAATTGGTAATCCTACTAAATTTCAATTTGCAGTTTTATTAGAAAGTATGATGGATGCTTAGTAATTATTTATTTATTGTATATTTATTACATAAGATTGGTTGATTCATCAATCAAGTAAGTTTAAAATAAAACTAATTTTATGTATGTATGGTTTTTGTTTCAGTAATAATATTTAAATATTAACTATATATATTTATTTATATGTTATTAATTTTTATAGGAAGAAGAAAATCGATCCTTTCAGTCTATGAATAAATCCCAATGTATTGCCTTAGGATTGTATATCATAAAGTTTGAAATATGTCTATTGAATAGGATCGTTTACATAGTTTATATTTAGTTATTGATACGTGGCTTAATAAATGTTTTTATTTTTTCATCCCAATAAGGAATGTCAACTCTAACATTCTACAGAGTTTCATGATTTTCTATAACAGTTTATGCAATTTATGCTAAGCCATTTCTTAAATTTATTTAGTTATTAGCACTTGGGAAAAACTCAAATCTTTCAAGTTTTTTCATCTTTTTTAAATATTAGGCAATTTAAATACACCCATCTCCTGTCATGCCAATATTGTAAGCATACAAATAAAGTACTCTAAGTTATTCACAAGCAGAAACTCCTTTTATCAGGTTGCTTATACCTTGGTTTTCAATTCTATTATTGCCAAAAGATATTTTCAGTTATTAAAGATCTTTGATGCAGCTTAGGGCATTTCCAATATACTCAGCTCCTTGTGGGGTTATATTATTTTTTTGCATGTAAAGATAAACTTCATGTAGAGATGTGCACTATCCAAAATATTCAGAGAACTATTATGCTCCTTATTAAGTAATTACATTGTAAGTGATACTAAGTTCAAGATTACGAAGCTCTTTCAAGAAGGTCAAGGCTCTACCACATGTAATTATACTACCATCACCAGTATAGTTTTTATATAAATCTATATTTAAACTTTTAAGTTTTTTAAGATGTTAAATTCCTTCAAAAAGACCTTATCCACCTTCAGGCATCATATTATTCTTTTTTAAATAAAGTTTTAAATCGATTAGTCCATGCATACTAGCAAATGCTACACCTAAGGCTTTACCTCCTCTAGGTCCTATTCCATTAGAATCTAAATCAAGTACCATAACCTTCAAATTTTAAAGATGTTATAGACCTTTACCTAAATAAAACCCTCCTTCTTCACCAATATTACATCTTTCAACATATATATCTAAGCTCTTGAGTTATTTCAAATTTTATAGTGATTTCCCAAGCTCAATCATTGGTTAATCTCCTAACTCACTGTGTTGAATTTAAAATACCAAGCATTTCAAATTTCTCATATTTGACAATCCTTTTGCAATAGCACTAGCTCCATTAGAGCCAACCTAAATAATAATTAAAATAGATGAATATTAAGTATGATTAAAAAAAATTGTTTTCATATAAATTTGGAAAAAGAACTGATTTAATTGTACAAATTCTAAAAAATTAATTTCTAAGCGTCTAGCTATTTATCAAAACTTTTTAAAAAAAATTTATTATCACTTGCAACTTGCAAAGTAACAATTTCTGATCTAAAATCTAAACAAATTTGTTTTTTAGATAATTCATAAACCACAAAAATACATTTAAAAGTGAACTATGATGTAAATTGAGGTAAAGAATTTCAAAAGTAAATAAAATTTTCAAAGAAATAAATAATTGTTTATCTTTAGTTTGATTGCTTATTATTTTGTTTTGATTTTAGTTAAATTTTTTTGAAAAAGCAGATAGTTTTGGAAGTAAGTAAACTCTTCTTTTTCATTCAGATTTTAAAAAAGAAAAAAAATTAATAATAATTTACTTCGTTGTTTTGTAAGTAGATTTCAAATATTTTAACTTTTGTGAGGTTTAGCATGCAGCTTCCTATAGCAACAGCTCCTTCATCTCCAACATTGTTATCACCTATACCTAAGATTAGGTAATTTAAATCTTTCAGGTTACTTAGACCTTCTCCAATAGCTTTTCCACTTTTGTGATTGATTTGATTTTCATAGAAGACTAAGTGGAGCTTTTAGAGTTTGGTTAAGTATTTAAGATTTTTGCCTATTAAAACACCTCCATCTCCTTATATGTTATTATTGGTTAAACTTAAAACAAGTGATTCTAAATTTTTTAGATTTTTTAGATTATTTCCTATCGAATTAACACCTTTATTAGAAATTTTGTTGTTGCGCACACTTAAAATCAGTGATGTCAAATTAACCATATGTTCTATTGTTTTACCAAGAGCTATCCCTGCTTTTTCAGTGAGTGAATTTTCATTTAAAATAATTTCAAGTGATTATAAAGTAGTGAGCTTTGCAATATTTTCAAGAATTTTAATAATTCCATCATCTTCTATCTTATTGCTTAGAGCATGTAAAATGAGATATTTAATTTAATTTTTACGAAGAAATACGTTTTTTAAATGAGCAATTCCCAAAGAGTTGATTTGATTAGACTCTAAGAAAATAGATAATTATTTGACATTGCGTATGTTACATAAAAAGAGTGAAAGCAAGCGACATCCTTCATCACCAATTTAATTATTACCTAAACTCATATTTAAATACTTAATATCTTTAAAATTAACATCTTAAAGATCTTAGAACCCTCTACAACCTTCTGCTGTAATCTAATTATCAAAAAATCTTAAATCTAGAACTTGAAGCTAATCTAAAGTAGCTATACTTCTTAAAATACTAGATAACCCTGCATCTCTAATTCTATTGTAGGAGAAAAAGATTCTAAAGGTTTGTAAATTCTTGCATTTTTCAACATACTTTGAAATACCAAAAATACCTTGCTCTGATATACTGTTTCTTCTAAGAGATAAAATTAAATGCTTCAACTACAAAGGAGGTATTCTTTCTAGAATATTTGAAATCATATGAGTTCCCTCATCACTTAATCTGCATAAATCAGCTTTAAATTCAAATGAGGTAATTTAAGAGAACCAATCGTTTCCTTACATGAAAGAAAAGTTTTAATAGCTAGCATAGCTGTATTATGTTATTTTTGTTTGTTCTTCTATTTCCATAGTTTCTTAAAACTCCTCTATTTTTTCATTCAAATCTTGCCCTATATCACCTTAGTTTATATTATTAAAATTAGAAGCTATACTTTTGTGTCTATTACATCCAATATCACTTATTGCACTTTATTGATGATTTTTGAAACTTTAACACAAACTATTCTCTAGCTCTTCTAATTTTACTAAAGATTTGTCTTTGTAGTTGATTGCGATATCAGTTTTATCACTGATTTATCTAATAATTGCAGAAAGATCAGTATTTTCTGATATTTCTACAATAACTTTTTGCATCCTATATTAATTAACCATTTCTTTGACAGAAGAATATGTTAAATTAAAGCCCATCGAGAAACAAGAATTAAAAAATATATCTGTAAAAAGGGCAGAAATTTTATATTCGATTAAAGATTTTATAATCTACATAATTCTCTGTTCTTTATTCTTTTTCTGAGGATTGAATTTCACTGATGTCAAAAATGCGCTTAATCTAAGATATATAATAGAGAGCTCCTCCATAACTCTTCTTTCAACTTAAATTAAACTATTCTATTCTTCTTAGCTTTCACTTCCAAATTCCTAAATATTTTATTACTTAAATTCCTTACACTAAAAAATATTTTATATTTCTTATTTTTATTAGCTATTTGTTGAGTTTAGAGTTTATGAAACTCTGCTTTAACTTAATCTTTTTCTCATTTATAAATTAACATCACATTTTGTTTAACCATATTACTAGATACATTATTCCTCATATATTTCATTATAATTAGTTGAATTTTATGAGTTATTTTCTTCTTCAAAAGCCTCCACTTCTAATCTATTTTATTAGGAATTATTACTCCTGCTGTTGTTGTTATTTTGACTATCATATTCTCCCTCATCACATAATTCTAAATCTCCATTTATATTTTACTAAATGATCTCATCTTTTTAAGATGATGATAGCTACTGCAATTCTTCATCTTCTTTTTAGAGCTTTTTTAAACTTTCACTGCTACCACTATTAATTTTCCTCTTCTACCTTTGAATTCTCTACTTACCCCTTTTTTCTATTAAATTAGCATGACTATCTTCTTCAATTTCCTCAAATTCTTTTTGTTCATTGTCACAATTACTATCAACCATTTCAACTTCAATTGTCGATGAAGCATACGAGTCAATTTCCTTTTTTTAGTCTTTATGCTATTTTAATGTCGCAGAGCGAGTCATTATTCTCTAACTAGAGTTTTTAATCATCTTGATAGTTCTATTTGAACTTTTCTGAGAGTTACTATTTACCTATTATGAGAGCTAAGCTTACAGTAGCTACTTGGTCTTTGACCTTGTTCTATACTATTCATTTTACCAAGTTTATGAACTAGAATCGGAAGAGCAAAAAGCACTTGTTGAAACGGCTAATTTATCTTATTCTTTTGAATGTAATTGGCATCTAGAAACTTATGAATCCATTATTTACTCAATTTTATTTAAATTACTACAATTAGGTTAAGGAATAATTATGCTACTTTTATCATAAATTGGAAGGATTTTTGTAAGCTTTTCTCTACAAATGACTAAATAATCACTATTAACTGTTATTTGTTGCATGAGATTATTTCCTAGCATTTAAAAGCAATCAATCATATCACTATAAGATTCAAGAATTTAATCCTCGTAGAGAATGTTATTTTAATTCAAACTTCTTTCTGCAATATCTTCCTCTATTGATCTTTCATAACTCTCCAGGAATATTAATAATACACCTCTATCTTCATTTGCAGTAGCTTTCTTTCTACTTTATTTTGAGTTTTCTGCTTCCTAATTTTCAAATAAACTCTACTGTCTCCCATAAGAACTTTTTATTTCATCAATTTATTCTTCTTCGAATTCTACTTATTTGGAGTTTTGCTTTTGAGCTAATTAAGGAGCTTAGTTATTAGGTACAGCAACTTAAATATCACTTTAAAAAAATTATTAAACTGATGATAAAAGGTCTCTTTTTATATGCAAAACTTGCATCATATTCTTGCTGTAATCCGAATTTTAAGTTTAAAGTGCTTGCAGCTTTTCATAAAACTATTAAATAGCATTGAGTTATGGGTCTTCCTAGCATTATTTTTAAGCCATTTTAGACAAGTGCGATTTAATTTTGGTTCTAGAAATTTTCTAAACATAGTGAGAGTGAGAAGAAATAATAATGTTTGATATATAAGCTACTATGGTGTATTGCTTTTAGTTTGAATAAGCATGATAAATTGAAATATCAGTGTTTGAGAATACAAGACTAGTGGCTATATTTTTCTAAACCTCTTCATAATCGAAGTCAGTTTCTAGAGTTACAATCTCATTATCTGTATTTCTATCTTCCTCTTCTTTTTCTTCTAAATTAAGTTTTTGCTTTTCCATTTTTAAGTGCACTGTTCGTCTTTCAGTACTTGTTTATTTACTTAGAAATTGATTATTTTTTTTTATTTATATGAAATCTCACTCTTTTTCTTGATTTTTTGATAAGTCAAGAGAGTAATTGAATGAATTTTCAATGTATTTTTTCTTTTGGGTGATTTTGATATAGGAAAAATATATATTTGAAAGAATGAAGTGATAAATTTTTTATTAATAATATTACTTTGTTTAGAAGTACTTTTTGCTTTGTTTTTGATTTAATTTTTTATAGCAGCTAATTATTTAACTATTATCAGATTATAGATTAATTATTGTGTTGTTTTTGATGAAGAGGGTGTTAATCATAATTTTTAATATTTAATAGAATTATCATTTTTTCAAAAAACTTAATAGAGATTGTTTGTTTGTTTGTTTGTATATTTTCGAATTATGCAAATTTTTGCTGACATCTAATATTTATGTTTGCTTTTTCTTAGATTCTAATGTCAAATTATTTAAAAATGTTTGAAACTTATATATATAACTCATCCCAAATATTTTTATTGAATTTTGAAAAATGAATAAAAAGAAAAAGGTAAAAAATTAGAAAATACTTGAATTCTTAACAAATTTTAAAAATGATTTAGAATTTAATTTACTCATTAAAAATTGCCAAAATATTAATTAGAATTTTATTTTCTCTTTCACTTTTTTATCATTAAAAAAATTAATTTTGCTTGAGTGATTATTTCAAAAAAATTGATTTTATCAAATTTAATATATTTTAAATTTATTTCCTTTGATATATTTATTGAATTTTTAATTTCTGAAACATTTATTTACAACTCACTCTATTTATTTTTATTTTTTTATTTACCTTTTTATGTCATCTGAGTAGGATTCAATTTATATTTTTATAATTTTAATTCAACTTATTGATTATTTTTTTGTGGTGAACAAAATATTTAGGAGTAAGGAGTTTAGAATTTATAGAAAATAACAAAATAAGAAGATAAGATTTACAAACTAAATATTTGATTTATGTATTTTTTAATTTATTAAAAATAAATCTTTTCATACTTACTTGATTAATTATTTTAAAATTGCTAAACAGAGTTAATATAAAGAATAAATTAATTTAATGACCATTTATAAATAAATTGAAAGCTTTTAGGAAACTATTTATTCTTTATAATTAAGCGGTAAGAAAGAGATTCATTTATGTATTATTTACTAGTATCATTCAATGATCCATAAAAATAATTATAATTTTCTTTGTATTTCTTAAATAAAGTAAATACTAGTCACTCACTCGATCATCATTCATTTCTAATTAATTTTTCACCAAAAATAGTTAAATTAGAATACATTTATTTATCAAAAACAAAATTTTTTTCATTCACTTTAATTAATAATTATGAAAAGTAAGTAATGTGTTTTATTTACATTAAAAATAAATTCCCCATGATAAATAAAAAGAAAAATAAGAGACAGGTAAAGTATTGTGAAAGCCTAAATAAGCTGCCAAATTACAAAGATTTTCTAAAAGGAAATATATTAATTAGTAAGTGATTAAGCACATCCAATCAATATAAAAAGTTAGCTAAATGGCTGAACCCGATGCACCCAAAGTAGCCTCAGAGCAGTAAAATTAAAATGGAGCTAAAGGAGAAAGTGTTCCAGCGGTTAGAGGCCAGTCTAATTCTTAGCATAATAATCACCATTCTGCCCACTCGATAATTACTGTTGGAAATTTTGAAATAGGTATCTTTAATCTTGTCTGTTAGATTGATGAAATTATTTGTACTCACAAGATTATATATAGCATTAAAATAAAAAAAATCTTTCATTTGGACAGCATAATTTCTCAAAAATTATTTATTTAGTTTAGCTTAAAGTTAAAAAAGAAAATATTTAAATTAGGCTAGACTATTGGAAGAGGGACATTTGGAAAAGTCAAGCTTGGTATCCATAAAATTACAAATGAGAAAGTAGAATGCATTTGAAATATTTGATTATAAACTATTTAATAACTTATAAATAAACTTCTAAGCCAAACAAGCATGATTAAAGATAAAGAGTTTTAATTGGCATAGATTGGATTACAAAAAAATATTTATATTATCAATGCATTAATAGAGCCATTTAATAATTCTATTACATATAAATTTAGGTTGCAGTAAAAGTACTTGATAAAGATAAATTGATTGATAGTGCAGATAAAAAAAGGCTTTAACGTGAAATTTCAATTTTAAGGAAAATTCGTCATCCAAATATCATACAACTATATGAAGTAAATAATTAATTCATGAATTTTTGCAATTCATTCATTTTCACTGGAGAAATATTAAAATCATTTCTTATTTCATTTAAAGATTATTGAAACTCCTCGTTAACTCTACCTTTTTATGGAATATGCACCAAACGGCGAACTTTTTGATTATATAGTTAAGCGAACAAGGTAAAATTAATTAATTAACTAATAATCACCTCTCAATTTTTCGTTGATTAGAGCATTAACAATACATTTAATTAGATACATTATATTTTAATCATCTCGTTTTCTATTTCATGAAATAAATTTATTTAAGATTTACAGATGCTTTTAAGCTTTATTGGAATTTATTTAATATATTTTAAAGTTCATTTGATAGACTTATATACTGATCACAAAAAAAATAATCAAATATTTCTTTTTTATGCTTACTTAATTTTTTCTCAAAAAGACTCTCAGAAAGATAGGCAAGTAAATTTTTGTAATAGATCATTAATGGAATTGAGTACATGTCTAAAATTGGGGTTGTTCATAGGGACTTGAAGCCTGAAAATTTATTATTAGATCATAATTATAACATCAAAATCGTTGATTTTGGTCTCAGTAATACATACAAAGAAAACGAAAAGCTCAAAACTGCTTGTGGATCTCCTTGCTATGCTGCACCTGAAATGGTTGCAGGAAAGCCATATAATGGATTGCAAACAGATATATGGAGCAGTGGAGTTATTCTATATGCAATGTTATGTGGCTATTTACCATTCGAAGATTAAAATACATCTGTTTTATATAAAAAAATAATGAACCAAGATCCTGTTCTACCAACCTTCCTCTCCTCAAGTTCAAAAGGAATACTTTCAGGAATATTAACAAAAGGTAATTAAAATATTTCTAACCTCCTCAATTTATTTAATATTCATGATTGACGCTTTTTAAAAGTGCTAGAAAGCTATTTAATTCATTTTTAAATGAATTATCAATTGAGTTGAAATATATTTTTACATTTAAAAATAAAAAATTAGATCCTGAGAAGAGATATAGTATTCAAGACATTAGATTACATCCTTTCTGTAAAGAAAGAGAACCTATTTTGTAAGGTATAATTGTAGGAGTACATGAAATACCAATAGATTAGAATATTCTAAAGTAGCTTGAAAAGTATCAAATTAATTTAGAATAAGCAGAAGATATGGTTAAGAGGAATAAACATAATAATGTAACATCAGTCTACAATTTACTCCTCCTTAAATTTATAAGGGAAGGAGGAAAATCTAATGCAGATTTGTAATTAATGAAGAAAGCTAGATCAGACAATTTAAGTGTACCTAAATAATAAAATATCACTCATTTATCATCTCAGTAATAGGAATAACGCTAAAAGTCCAGCCAAAATGCAAATTAGGTAATAGCACCTGTTCTTTAAACTGTTTCTACTGCTGCTCCTCCTTCTGTTGCTGCTACTCACTCCAATAATACATAGGGGTAGGACAATGTAACCAAATTTACTATTTAGCACAACCAACTTTATCAAATTTTTCAAAACTACGATTCACTAAAGGAAAAAGAAGATATTAAGGAGTTTTCTCCTGTAAAGAATATCATCTCGTAATAAAATCATGCACCATAAGCTAAACCAAGAGAATACTCTCATCAACCTAGAGATAAAGAATAGTAATCAAACAAAGAAAAGCATTAAAATAAATACCACAGTGCTTCCCCAACAAGAGATAACAATACAGAAGATAATTAACATTAGTAAAAGCAAAAGACATTTGAAATTGCTACAAAAGATAATCTGGTCCCTGAGTTTGGTAATTAAATTAACAATACAAATATGCCAACTCAATAACTAACTAAATCAATACATTTTTAAAAATAAAGTGGATATTTCTCATATCTAAAAAGGAAACTTAGCAGAATAAAAACTTGTGAGTTTGCTGGACAACTCCCTAAAGTAATACATTTATTTAAATGATAAAATTAATAATTATGAATATTTTTTCAATAAAGATAAAATTTACCTAGATTAAATAACTAAGCAAACACAAATACAAATAATGCAGCCTTTCCAAATCCTTTGTAAAAAAGAATACCTATTGATAAGCTCAAATAAACTAACTATATGCTTTAGTCTTCTTATCAAAAAAAATAAAATAACTTTGTTGATGCTAACTATATCTCAAGCACTTAAGGTAGTGTACCAAGTTAGTCTAGTATATTATTTCAATCAAAGCCATTTTTAAATGAAATAAAATTATTTTATCAAAAAAAAATAGAAAAATAATCAATTGCAAAGGTGAATTATTTGAATCACAGTTCCATGTTTGAAGATTCAAAAGATGGTTAAAAGTACAAAGTGAATTCATCTTTCTAGTATGCAAATGCTTCTAAGTATTCTGTTGGAGATGAGTAGTTAGTTTTCTTTAATAAAAAAAATATGAATTCAAATTATTTTTAAAATTTAAAATAGAGAAGATAAGTTGATTATGGTAAATTCCGTGTAAACTAATAATAATTATAATAGAAGTGGGCTTTATCAAAACTCTAAAAAAACTGTACAAGACAGTGCTCTTAATACAACATAAGATTCTCCGAAGAACAAACAAAGCCAAAATGCAAATAATTTATCTATGCTCCTACAAAAGAATTACTAATTTCCTATAAATGTTGGAAATAAAAACACAAATAATTCAAACAACAATTCATAAAATAATTTTAGTAAAACAAGATATTTATCTGTATAAAGACAACAACAACAACATAATTAAAAGCCTTAGCATGCAACTCCTACTTTAGATGGTATTTTAATTCATCTTAGAAATAACTTTATTATAAAAATATATTTTCATTTAAAGAAAAGAAAAATTTTAGAATAAGCTCTTATTCTATTCATATGCGTGGTAATTCTACTCAATATAATACAAGAAACAGTAACGATAATGTCTTAAATTTATCTTTAAATCAAGCTGCTACTTAAAATCAGAGTAAAAGGGCATCTATAAATTCAATAAAAGTAATTTTTTATTCTTGATTATTTCTATTAACTTAAATAAATATTAAGCAATAGCAACCTATACCGCTTTAAGAAAAGCTGATAAACATCAATTTAAATATTTAAGGAACAAATAATACAAACACTAAAAGGTTAAGAAAAAAAATAATTTCTATGCACGAAACTTCTTACAATACAACAAAATAAAATAGCTTTAATGCTGGAAAAATGAACAAAGAAAATTCTCTTAATTCTAATTCTGGATCAAAATAAGATATAAAAATATTCAATAACATGGAACTCTTGAATTATGCATCTGTTAATAACAACCTAAATAACCATTCTTTAGAGCTCGAATTAGAAAATCCTTCAAAAAATTAGCAATAAAATTATTAGACCTGCAATGGTACTAGGGGAAATAAAATAGATCTGAATAGTTCTTTAGTGTTAACAAAAGGTATCCCAAGAGTTCACACAGATGAAAATGATAAAAATAATTAAAACAAAACAGGAAATAACCAAAATAAAATAAACTTAATTTAAGTAAATAATAGTAATGCCATTAGTTAAAGAAGTAAAAAGACCGATTAAAGCAAATCTGAGAATATAAAATTGAATAAAATATTACCTTTTTCAATTTAAGCCAATTAGCTAGCTAACAATAGTTTGGTTGGAGCAAATATGAATAATTTATAAATTTAATAAAACATCAACTCAAATACACAAGGAGGAGGTGGTTCTTCCTAATCTAGTGGCAGAGTACCTTCATATAAATTCCGTAAAGTTAAACCAAATTAATATGAAGACTAATTTAATCTTGCTGCTAGTAATGAAGTTAATGATTGATCACCACACCTTTGTTTAAAGCTAAATTACTTAAAACCCAACTTAATTTTTCTTTTTAAATTTTTAAACAGGACAAACATAAACCAACCAATTTATTAAAAATAAATACAATTAAAACAAAAATGATAAATAGGTAATGATAAAATATCACTACCCAGAAATATAGACATAATTATAATCTTTCTTTCTACTTTTTCTCAACCCAACTCTTCTATTATTTTTCCTTTCACTCATATAAATATAAAATAAAATAAGATTTAGTAAAAGAAATTGAATATCAAAAACATTTTATTTACTTATTTTATATAATAACTTAAAACTTTTAGAATGTATTTATGTATTGAATGAATGAATACTTTGTATATAACATCTCGTATTTATTTATATTTTTAAAATCTATCAATTCCTTTCTAATTATTTTGTGCAATTTTACTTCAAGTAAAAGTTAACTTTTAACGTATTTATTTTCCAAATATTTATAATTCAGCAATAAATCTTAAGTTAACAACTTTATTGAGTTTAAAAAGAATAAGTTTTGGTTACAATGAAAAAATTTCTACGTCAACAAATAAAAAACACAAAAATAAAAAATGACATATTTTCAAACATTTTTGAAATGAATTTTAGTTTATTTCTATCTAAAAAACAATTAAAATACTGATCATCTTCTATGCTTATGAAATAGGAGCAAGATATGCTTTGATTATCTTAATCATAAATGAAATAATTTTAAAATATAAAAGTAAATAAGAAAACAATTAAGTAGTATTATTTTATTATTATTTAATGTATTTTCATATTTATTCCATTCTCTTTTTAACTATTTTTTACTCTTCTTCGATTGCAAATATTTTATCCAATTACTCAACAGTCGGAGCAGACCTCACTACAATTCCTTTGTAAAAAGGTCTAACGTAAGTAACTTCTCCTTCAAATTCTCTTTCCTCAGCTTCTTTTAGCGTTTAAGTGTTTGGCTAATTAACTACTGTAGTATTAGATAGGCAGTTTCCCATGTTTTTAGATGATAAAATATTTGTAAAATTTAATAATTAGATAGAATTTTATTTGCTTTTATTGGTTTCAAATATAAAGAAATTAAATGAAAACGAATTAATTGATGCAAATATTGAATGATAGAATATTAATTAACATATAATAAATGTATTGAGATGAAGATAATTAAGAGGACATAATCTTTAAAATATATATACCAAAATTAATTAAGTATGAATAAATTGTTAGTTTTATGAATTCAATTCACACGGTTAATGAATAAATTTCGATTTCTGTGATATTCCAGTCAGTATATTAACCAGCTAATATCTTATCACTGGCTATATTAGAATCGATCTTATAAGCATAACCAAGATTTGAGCAACTCTTTTCAGGATTATCAAAGCTTTTTTAAAATTAAAATATGAGAAAACAAAAACAATTATTGTGTAAATAAAAATGAATTACTTAATGATTAAATCTTATTTTCCATTTAGAGTGCTTCCTAAACAAGGATTCTTTGTATTCTAATAAATGGATATGAATTTCTTTTCTGGTCTTATTTCGAATTTAGTGGGAGGGATATTTTATGAATTTTAAACTGTAAAAATGTAACACTTATCTGTTGTAGAGTATTAATCACTTCTGCAAAAAGAAATCGGTAAATAATACCCAAAGATATGCTCTCCATTTGCTTTAACAAATGTTATAGTCGGGCCTTATCCATCACATTTTCTATGGAAAATCTAACTATTTGCCCCATCTTCAGTTAATCTATATAATAACTTAGCCTTCTTGATATTTGGTGGTAGAATTTTTGTGCACTAATGATTTATTTAAAGACTGTAGGTAAATATCTAGCTATCAGAGAAAATACTAGATGAAATGACATTCTATGAAATCTATGGTTCTACTGTATTATTAACTTATGTAGTATTAGCTTCTTATAATTATTCTTATTGTTAAATTAAAATGTATTAACTATTGCTGTTGTTATTGCTGTTATTAGTATGAGGGAAAGTAGGTGCAAAATTTTATTATTAAGTTTTAAAGATCTACTACTGTTAAATGTTACTGTTATTACTTGTGCTATTGTTTGTTCTTTCTATGTAAGAAGTTTAAATATTTTCTATTTATTCTTGATTCTAGAAGCTTATCTATGTTGGAGTGGGCAAGTTAAAAGAATTATCTGAATGTACCTATTAATACATATTGTTTTGAGCTATTTAGTTAAATTCATATTCTCCCCTTTAATTAAACTATTACTATTGCAACTGGTATTGAACTCCATTATTTATTGTATTGAATACTGTCACTTATTCCTGTTTTTAATCTTATACATTATTAGCTTAATTACTAGGAGTAAAGCTAAATTAAGAATTTAAAACATTATTATCATTTTATGAGCTACTTGTTTAGTTTTGTAAACCAGAAGATACTAATTGTTGTTATTAGTTTTGTTCTATTTGAGGGTATTACTATTATTGTTAATTATATTACTAAACATATTATTGCTACTAAAATGCTTGGTCTTAATTCTAAATAACTTAATCAACTGGTTATATTATTTATCTTACTTCTTTAGTACCTTCAAACGATTGCAATTTTTTTAAGCTTTAGTTATTTTGTTAACTTCTATTTAAATTTACTAATTATTGTTCTTATTCAATATTTCCATTTCTGTTTTAAGATTCATTTGATGGAAGGCTGGTTTTAATTTGAAATTCTTAATTTTTATTTGTTTGGCTATTGTTTATACCTATGTTTACATTTTATTGAATATAATTTTAGCTATCATTTTATTAGTATTGTTAGTATTAAATATTTTGAGTCTAACTTTTATTGATACTGTTATTAAAGCTGGGTGCTATTTGTTAAGTTTAACTAAACTATTTATCTGCAATTTATTCATTAAAGGCTTCATTTTGTACTTGGTTGGGTATATTAAACTACTGAGGGAAATAGCTTGTTGGAGGAGATTAAATATTTGACTAGTTTTCCAAATATTAACTATTTATTTATTACTTTGCTATTGGACTCAATTAATTTTGTTATTTGAAAGGAGAAAATGTTTCTGCTTCATGTTAAAAATTGTAAATGGAAGATCTTTAATTTTAAAATAAAGTATCGTTTGTTTTATCAACTTCATTTATTGATTATTATTGTTTTTAAGCTAAATTAGCAGCAGCTAAAATTTATAAACTTCCTTATTAGCCATAACTTTTTTAGAGCTACTAAGATGATACTACTTGTTACTCCTAATTTTATTAGGTAATGAATTATTAATTTTGATATTGCTGGTTAGTATTAGGAATATTTTATTGTTAATGAGGTATAACTTAAATTTATTGAAGATGATTATTATTTATTTCTTATTGTTATTGTATTATTGATTACTATTGTTAGTAAGATGCTTGAATATCTCTTCTTATTATATTTTGGTCAATATTTTAATCAATAAAATATTATTGTTCAATTAATTAAGCTGATGTTAGTCTATCCTTTTCTTAGCCTAATTACTAGAAATAAGAAGTTTAATCTAAATTTAATCCACTTTAAATTTTTTTATGATTTTCCTCATTTTATTGTGATGAAATCAGTGGGGATTCATTTGTGTAAACATTAGAAGTTAACTAAGAGAATCCTCCTGTCTAACTAGACTATAATAGATTTTAAGATGTTGGAGTATACACTTTTTCTGCTTTTAGGGTAGGTGTAGAATTCTAAGAAGCCTACTAAAGCTATTCTTAGGTATTTTAAATTAACTTCAAGTCAGCACTATGTCTAATTTGATGGAGATTTTAGTATGATAAGGATTTTTGTTATTGATTTAACTATGTACTTTATATATTACCACTAATTGTAGCTCCCACTGAAGATTGAATTGGAGTGCTTTTAAGGTTAGAATTCGAATTATTCTACTTAAGTGCTTTCATATCATGTTAACTCTTGTATGTAGCAGTAGTCTTAGCTTAAAATTCATTTACATTGATATACATAGGTGATTCTGATCTATTTCTATTATGATTATTTTCTTAGATATTGCTATGCTACTCAACTTTATCCTTTATCTCACTAATAGGGTTCTATTCAAAATTATTATTTTATGATGTTGTAGTCTAGTAGTTTTCATCTCCTTTTTAACTACCTCTACTCTGATAATTGCTAGTTTTTTTAGCTTAAGCTTTGTTAATGAATGGATTATAGCCACTACTTCTTTTAGGAGTTATTTATGATTTAAAATTACTAGAATATCCTAAATTACTAACTAATCCTTGTTATTTATTAAAAGAATTCGGAGTCACGCTTCTTTTAGAAATATTTTCATTAAAGCTTGGACCAGTGTTTGTTTTTATTTCTAATCCTTTATTGAAGGTTTTTTAACTTGGAGCTGGGCTTAATCCTACTTTTTTAACATTATTTTATGCTACTACTGTCTCTGTCTAAAGAGATATTTATTTCTACTTTGGAGTAGCTTGGCTGATTTATTTGTTACTTGAAAAATTTAAAGAGCTTCTACTCGGTGTTAGTCTTTTAACCATTCTTTCCTTTTAATGAGCTTCTGTATTAATTGGAGAAATAGGTCCTTTAGTATAAATAAATAAATAAAATATTTTAAGTTTAGAAAAAATAAAAATAATTTTTCTCAATAAAAAAGTGCAAAATAAATTAATTTACTTTAAGCTTAAGAAATTCCTTCAGCTAAATTATTCATTTTATTGGTCATTTCTTTCCATTAATAGTCTTTTGAAGAGAATTTTACATTATTTAAGTGGCTTTTTTAATTAGGACTCTTTTTAATTGCTTTTGGAGTAGCTTATTACTAAATTTCTTTCTAAAATAAATAAAAATAACTTTTATTCTAAAATATTTAAAGTAAATTAATTTACCTATTGTAAAGGAGAGCGGGATCTTGATAAATTTTTTGTATTGTTGATTGTTGAATTTAGGTTATTATTTACAATTGAATTAGAGTGAGTAGGTTATTTTTTAGCAGATGTTTATTGCATCTAAATTATAGCTGAAGCCAAATAATTCTTAACTTTACTTTTACCTAGATTTTGCAGTTCATTTTATATCTAGTGTCTATTATTCATTTCTACTATCTCAATAGAATCACATTTAATGACAGGTGTCTTTATTGAAAAGTTTTTTATAGAATTCTTTAACATATTTTAAATACTATAAAGATATATTGTTGTTTCCTATTAAACTGACTCTTAAGCTCTATCAAGCTCGCTATACTCTTTGATGCAATTTTTTAAAAACTACAAATTTTCTTATTTGCTTTCATAATCCTAATTATTTTAAAGAAAATATTTTGATAAATGTATGCCAATTCAAATTTAAGAGAATAATTTTCTTTGTTTTATATTTATAATTTCTTCATCAAGTCCAAAATTTATATATTATCAAATCATTAAACATTAAATTTATCAATCATATTTTTTTTTTAATTTTTAATAAAATAGTTTATATACTTGGTAGGAAGAATCATGAAAATTCTAAATATGGGAAAGTGCCTCTTCTTCTCTCTTTTAAATAGTTTGAATCAACTTTTAAAATTCTTATTAAACCATAGTCTTGTATTGATTCACTAATTATTAAAGTTTGTTTTTGTTATATTGGCAGTTTTTAATAGCTTCATCTATTTAAGATACTTTTTCTCTACAGGAGTTTATAAAAATTAAATTGTCTTCTCTTAAATTATGTAAAGCTTATTTGATTGGAATAACATTGTGCTTTTTATGAATTTATGATTAGTACACACATTAAACACAGCATAATATTCTTTCTGTATTGCAGAATAAACTTATTTCCTCTCCATGCTCGCAACATATATTAGCCTCTATAATCTATGGCTTTAACGTCTATTTACATTTACAAAACATTTGTTTGAGAATTAAATGCCTTATCTAAGAGATTTAAAAATTAAAATTACTTCAAAAATAGGATTTTCTGATTCATAATTTTCACTTATTTGTTGAGCTGATTGCTTTGATAATGATTTTTTAAGAAAGGAAGAGTTATTCTGTTCATTAACCATATTATGTTTGTTTTGCTTTAAACTCCTTTTCAAAGGTGATTATTATTATAAGCTATAATTTTGTAATGATTATCCAACCTAGGTTTATATTACTAATTCTTCATTTCCTATCAATTTTTTTAATGCGATTTAAGATTTTAAATGATCAGATAACTTAAATTTTAATTTACTTTAAGCAGGAGAGCTATTTATAATCTATGACTCCTAAATTTTATTTTCTCTCTACGGACTACCAACTATTATTTGAAGATTATGAGTAAAATCTCAATAAAAAATTAAAATGTAGTTATACGCCTGTAAAGTTCTGTAATATTGCTAAATTATGTAATCTGCTTGCATGACCTACATTCAATTTACTAAATTGTTTCGTTAGTAACGCTATTGATGAGATTTTGTTTTGATGAATCTGCACAATTCCAACATACTGTATGATTGCACTATAAGCAAAGAGGATTTTAATTGGCAATATTGCAAAATGCACAAAAAAAATTAGGACCAAAACTACCAGCTGTCTGAGATTATGCCAGATTTTTTGAACTTAAATTCTATTATAACCCTATTTTAGTTAAACTCATTTCTATTCAAATAAAGTCTAATTGTATAGCTAAAAATAAACCAAGCTTAATTGTTTATTTGTTAGTTATCTAATTTTATGAACTTATAATTTTTTAATTAATGATTATATTTGTTTCTGTTGAAAAATCTACCAGAGTGATCAATAAAGACCTAAAAGCATACTAATTTCTTTATCAAAAATTTTAATTTTTCTTTTACTTAGAAATTAGATGAATGCGATACCAATAAAAACCCTAATTTAAAATATCCGTCAAGCCCAAAAAGCTTTTTATTCGTTAAATTTAAGAATTTTCATTTTTATAAATCCATTAATTACCAATTATTTAATTTAGCATAATGTTAAATTTTTGATTATTATTAATACACAGTTAAAGCCATCAATAAAATTTTATTATTTCTAATCTTTTTAAATTATTTCTATTTGTAATAAAAATAAAGATTAATTTACCTACCAAATTAAATTTTTCAAAGACCCATCTGAAATAATTTGTTTTAAGTTTTAGCAATTTGAGCAATACTTTAACAAGAAATTGAAATATCTTAAAATAATTTTTCTAAGTGTAAATTTCATAATAAAATATTTAGCATACAATTATAATCAAATAAAATAAAGTGAAATAGAAATAAAATATTAATTTTAAAATTTTTAATTTTTATTTTACAAAATATTTGTAAAAATAAAGGAAAATAGTTAAAAAGAAATAAATATTTAGATATTTTAATGAGATTCTTATTAATTTAATTTTTTATTTGATTCATTAGAATTTTAGATTTACTAATCTTTTTATTTTTTAAAGTTCTCCTTTGAGTACTTAGAATACGGGAAATTTTTTAATTGCTTGATAGTAATTGTAAATCCCACTAAATTTTATTAAAAAAGTTTAAATACTATTACTAAATTTTATGAAATTTAAAAAATAAAAAGAACTTATCGTTAATTAATAAATTTCACAAAATATTTTATCTCATAAATAGAAATAATTAAATGAGTAATTTTTATCTATTTCTAATAAATTTAATTGAAATCTTTTCATTTAAATTGTTTATACTTCATTTAATTCAAATAATAAAATTTTTTAATGTTTAAAATTAAAATTTACTCAGTTGCAGTTTATGTTTTCAGAATTAAACTATTCAGCTGATCACATTTTTTTAAGGCTTAATATCCATCAAGTTTTGAATAACTATTAATTCGATACAAAATAAAGTTTTTATTTTTTGAAAATTTTGAAAGCCTTGCAGAGAAATAGAATAATGTTTTATTGATTAAATAAATTAAAGAAATATATTTACTGCAGCTCTATAATAAGACTTTTCAGATTTTAAATACTAGTTAAGCACATACACAAATACGATATGTGGTGTGATTCAAAAGGTTTAGTTCTTTTATTTATTATTTAATTGATATTTTAAAATTTAAATTCATCTTATTTTTAATATTTTATTGATCAAAAATAAATTAACTATTTTACAAAATATACAAGTTTAAGACTGTTAGATTTTTAAGTTTTGAGAGAGCAAATCCTAGATTTATCATATTATCTGATACTATTTGATTTGAACTAAATTTATTTTTTAAATATTTAATTCAAAGATAAAAAAGCCAAAAATTTATAGAAATCAAAGATAAAAAAGCCAAAAATTTTAAAGAAATCAAATATAAAAACACTTATTTGTTAAATTTTTCTTCATTTAATTTTTGAATAAATTAACAAATAGGAAATTGTAAAAAGATTTTTACTCTAAATTGAGAGACAGAAGAGACAGATTACATAATTTTGCAAATAAAGTACTCAAACTAGGCAAATCTTTGATAAAAACATTGTTATGACTATTCATTTATGTTATAAAATTCTTTAATTATTTATTAATAATTAAAAGTATTCTTACCTTAAGTCTAATTACAGTTTTTTTAGATTTACACATTCTGCCAAGGCTTAAAATATAAATATTATTCCTTAATCTCCAATATAATTGTAACTAGTATTTTATTTATAATCAAATTAATTAACTTTTTTTTTGAATCATAAGGTATTTTATTGAAGCAATGAAGTTAGTTCAAAAGCAAATTAAGTCCTTACCAAAAATCTAGATTTAAATCAGAAAGCTTTAAAGATTTTGATAAAGTTGAAACAAAATTCTGTATTCCTTGGTCATCAACTTTGTTATCACTTTAAATAATAAAAAATAAAGAATTTATTTTTATTAAACAACTCAAAATAAATTTACTCAATGTTAACCCTTAATTCAGAAATATTTATACAATTAAAAAAAATGCGACTCAGATATTTTAGTCCTTAAACTCCGATATTGTTCCCTCTTTTTTAATATTTAATTTATAAAATTTCATATAGCTTTTGCTTCTCACAGTAAGTTTTTTTAGATTCCATTTATATTTAGGATGAAATTTATTGTAAATGAATAGGGAGTTAATCTCATTATTTGGATTATTTGATAATATTAATTAATTTTATTTAGCACAGAGAAAATAATATTTAAAATTTTTAGACTTGTAGAGCTGTTTAAATTTATTTGCTTCATAAAAAATAATATATTATTGAAACTTACGCAAGCCATAATGTTAACTTTGAAAGTTTAATACATTTTGAAATAGAAGTGCCTAAAAACTCTGCACCTTATGAATCAATACAATTTCGGCTTTTTGAATAAACAATATTTTGAGAAAACTGATATTTATTCTATTTTTAGAGAATAGAAACTGAAATTAATTCTAAATTTTTATCAAATTTACCTTAAATATAGATCCAAAAATTATAAATTTTTGCATTAAGGTAAAACAAAAGATAAGCTCTTAGCTATTTCACCTCCATAACTAACTTAGCTATTTATTAATTTTGTATTTTTTATAAATTGTTAAAGCAGCTTTAAAAAGCTTTATTGATAACTGAAGAATTAATTATACCTTAGGTAGAGTTTAAGATTATAAATATATACATTATTATTAGATAAAACATAAGTTAACTCTGCTAGACAACTTGAAGAAATGAATTATGAGCTTTTTTATTAAATAAATATGAATAAGAATAAAGATTCTATCTCTCATTAAAGCAGATAAAATGCAGCATATTGTGAAAAATTAAATTAAAATTAAGATAATTAAAGGAAGAGTTATAATAATGAATAAATTTGGTAGTTACCATAGATCTATAATAAGATTTCTATATTTCTTTTGAGAGCAGCTTAAAAGCTTTTGATATAAAAAAAAGAGATAAGTGATCAATACAAATATTGAAATTTACTTTCAGTTCATCCTGATTTAAGATTTTCTTTATTTCCATTATACTTTTTTTATTTTCTTTTGTAATTTATTTTATTATTTTTTTATTATCAAATTTTATCACACACAATACTTCAGAAAAAAATTTATGTGTTTAAGTAATTTTCTAGAAACGTTTAAACATAAACTTACACTCTATTTATTAAAAATTCATTTTCAAAAATACAAAATCTGCTGATAATTTGATATCATTAAATAAAATTATGTCTATTTTAATAAAAAACATTTCGCTTTTTTTTAAAGCAATAATAAATTAAGACATAAATTCGATTTTTTTAATTAAATAAATAAATAACCCTAAATTTCATTGCTTATGCTTCATTACAATTAAATTTTTAATAATTTCTTTTAAATTCTTTTATACAATTTGTAGATCACTATCTTCTATTTTGTTTATCCTTAATATCAAAATAAAACTATAAATATAGATAGCAAATTTAAATAAATTCACCTTAAATCCAAATAGAGAGAATTTAGATTCTAAAGATGGTGGCAAAGCATTGTAAAGAGCTAGACATATTTATTTGTAAGTTTATTACTCCTATATTTTGCAATTTAAGTAAATAAAAATAAAAGATAATAAAAATACTTCATAGTTAGAGTTAGATTATTGATTTGTTGGCATTACTTAAAAGCCATTATTAATTACTAGAAACCTTCATCTTTGATAGTATTTTCACTTAAAATAAATAAGGAGTTAATATTATCATTAAATTTGAAATAGATTTTACCTTAAATCTAAGCAGTAATACTCTATTAATTTGTTTTCTTTTATTCCTTCAGACAATTCATTTATTCCTAAATTTCCTAGATAATTATCTCTAAATTTTAAATGAACTATTAAATAAGAGTAAATGTTAGCACATATTTTACTGCAAATTAATTTGAAGCCCTTTGATTGTAGCTGCTTCTTTGATAAACTTCTTAATTATTCTCATACCAACTTAATCTATTTGGTTGGAACTAAAATTCATATAAAAAACAAACAGATTAAATCAAAATATATTAAGCTCATAAACAAATCACCTTAAGTCAATCATAAACTCTTCTAAAGCTAACTTTTTAATTCCATCTAAAATATTTTTAATGTCATCTTCATCTATATACAACCCACTTTAGTTATTTAAAATTAACAAAATGCTTTTTAATTTAGCCTAAATAAAATACTTTTTTACCTCAAATATAAAAATAAATGCTATAAATTAGTGCAGTTTCCAAGTCCTTACCCAAGAATTCTTGTTCCCTCTTTTCCTATATAGCTTCCACTGAAAATAATTCAACTACAAAACATCTTATAAAAAAGTAAAAATATACTTAATATTAAAAGTTAAGACATTCAGTTTAGGAATCAACTAAAAACATTTAACTAATTCACAAACACTATGCAATCCAATACCATTTCCTCTTTTCATTTAATAATTATTATTCTTTTAAAACTCTATACTAATTTAAAATCTTACTGTAAATCTAAATATAATGAAAGTATGCTAGGACTTGATTATATAATTTTGCTAATATTTTCAACCCTGCTCATAAATATCTATTTATTACTATTTAATGTTTATTTAATATTCTTAGATTTTAATAATATTACCTTAACCCTAGTTTTAAATCTGTTAAATTTTCAGCTTTTTGCAATTTTTGTTACACTCTTTAGGCCTTTTATTTCAATATATATGGCTCTCTATTCATTTAAAAAAATATATTCATTAATTACTAAAAAAGAGTTATTACTTCAAATTCAGACGGAGAGATTAAAGCTAGTCTAGCTGTTTGAATTAGAAAAATTTATCTAGCTTTGTGAAAGTTTAAGATTTCGGATCAGCCTTAATTACTCTTTAAATATGCCTTTCTTGCGCTACAATCATATCCTCGATTTTGCTTTCAATATTATTCAACTTTAAAATTTAATTAGCTTAGTAAATTGACATTCCTTTTGCATTAATGACTTTCTAAAGGCGTTTTTACATCTTTTCAAGAGAGGGATTTGGCACTTTTGTACATAATCCTAGCATTGGTAATATAATATGTTTGTTAAATGTTTCATATTGTTCATTGAAAACTTATTTTTAAAGGTATTCAATATCATTCATTGGTGACTCTTCTAATTCTAAAACACTATTTGTAGTCAATTGAAGGAATATAAATGCTAATTTCTTCATATCATACTATATATCAACATTTAATAATTGTTTAATTTTTATCAAATTTAGAACAAAACTTACATTTTGTAAATCTTCAAAAAAGTCAACTTTGTTTTCAGTTGTCTATTTCAGTCATAAGAAAAACTAATGAAACCAAAGAATTAATTGCAATTTTCAAACATTATTTACATTTTTTTATTACCTTTGAGCTTTTTGCATAGAATTGCTAAACTTTTCATAGTCTGAATAAAAATTATTAATTCTTTTATTTTAATCTAATAATTATTACCATATTTTAATTCGTCACCATTGGATGTTAAGATTATTTTACATAAATCAATTTTATCAAGTAGAACATCTTGAAATTTTTCATGTACCTCTCTTAACCCATCAAAAAGCTAATAGCTAATCATATAAACCTCTTTTTTATTTAATTATTTATTCAACTTCTTCCTAGTCTTCAAGTAGGTATCAAGAGTATCTATTTTTAAATAAATAAAATTCTTACTAACAGCAAATCTGAAAATGAATTACTTACTGATTCCTAATTCTTGTACAAAAAATACAGTTTCTAAGTCCTCAGAGTAATCTACTGAATTTATTTGTAGAATATTTTTAACTTTTTCAAATGAGGATACATATTCAGATATAACTTTATCATTTTTATCACCTGTTAAAGGCTTCACAATATAATCTTAGACAATTTTGCGAAAAATCTAAACAATTTTCACTGATACATATCTTTGGGTTGCAACACAATATGCTAAATATATCTAGCTATAATCGCTATTCCCAATAAAATTGAAAATATAAATATCTTTTTCTCTCATAAACTAGATGCATTTCTCAAACTATTCTTCATCAATCATGCTAGATTGTTAAAGTTTATCTTTTGTCTGTTTATCAAACTCATAAAATTATTAATAACTCTATATTTTTTGCTCATCCATTTAATTAACTTTCTGATAAAAAATATCTATTCAATTTTCATATAAAATTAAATATTCACTATCAAAATCAAGATTTAAAGTTTCAATTTTAAGTTTGAATTATTCCTTTTAAAAAGAAACAAAGATTTTTCAAAATATTTTAATATTCTCATCAATAAAATTATGCATTTTATTTATAAATCTAATTTATGTTGTCATTAAAATATATTTTTTTAATAAAATAGGGAAATAAATAATATATTTCTTAGATAAATCGTTAATAACAAAAAAAATATTAACAAATAAAATGAAATAAAAACAAAAATCTATGGATTTTTCATTTAAAACAAATAAATACATTTTTTTTAAAGAAATTTTGAACAAACTAAAAATGATAATAATTTTTAAAGTTTTTTTGGTATGAAGACATGAGAAAAATAGAAAATTAATAAATATATTTTATCTTATGATAGCTCAGAAAAAAAATAGTCAATATTAAAAACAATATAATATTAATTAGTGTTTCCACTTATACTCCAAAATCTTTCATTACTATTGATTGTTGATCATCCGTTATTTTAAATAATTTCATAGAATTAGTTTGTACCAAAGCTTATTATTATTTTTCCTGAAGAGAGCTACTCTAAAATAGGCAAATCATTAAAGTAAATTTTTTGTTCAATATTATTCTGAATTATATAGTTCATATCAATAGAGGTTAAATATTTTTTTTCAGGATTATAAATTGTGATATATTTCTACTAAATTCCTTTATAATCATATTCATGTTATAAAATATATTAATGGCCATTTATTAATATGGGGAGAAAAAGTTTATCTTATTTTCTAATGTATAGATCGGTCTTTGTTTACTCCTTTATTTCAAATCTATGTTTTCTATCAAATTCTATTAGAATATTTTTGTAGTACATTAAAAAAACATTATTTTACACTCCTAAATGAATTTAATGAAATTCAATAGGAATTTCATACAAATGAACTTATTTCCAAAAAAGGAAATTGATAAACTTAAAAGAGTAATCTTTGATGCTCAAGGAGTAAAAAAACAAAAATATGTTATTATAATATTTCTCTTATGGAATTTCCTTGATAAAGATCAATATATATTCTTTTTTTATATTGTCAAAGTAAGAAAGCACATGCTTAGTATACTTAGTTTTATGGATAGTTTATTTAATGATTGATTTACTAGCAATATCATAAATACCAAAGTACTATTATTCATCATTTTAATAGATTAGAGGTAAAAAAAAGTTATTCTATGAATCTGAATGCAACTTAGAAAAGCTTATTATAGAGTTAAAGAGTGTTTTTTATTATTTTTTACTTTAAGTTTTAACCTAATCTTGCAAAGAAAGTGAGTATAATGATAAAAACATTCCATCTTGAACTATTTAAAGCCATTCCTCATTATTTAAATTAAGTTCTTCTAAGAAAAAGGGGATATTATTATCATCTAGTTTGTTATATTTTGTAAAGTTTTAACTTACCAATTAACCATTTTCTAATGTATAGACTTATGTAAAGGATTAACTTTAAAATTTAAGTTAGCTATTACGATTCTCAAATATTTGTTTGTATTCTGATTCATCAATTTATTGTAAAATAAAGTGAGCCTACTTCTTTCCCTCTTCTTTAAATTGATATAATCCTAAACTCTATTAATTCATATCAGTATAGATAGGATATGTTAGTTAATTATCTAATAATATTGGAGGTAGAACCTAAAAAATATGGTGTTTTTTATAATGTTAGAATTATGTTTAAATTGACTAACAGTTGTAAGTATAATCTTTGCATCCTTTTTTTTTCTCAATTTTAAATTCGTAGTAGTGATTGTAGAATGATTCAGAAGGAACATATATTTTATCTTAATCACTAAAAATATTCTAATTACTCAAGTAAAATTCTTTTTCATACTTCTAATTCCAAATTTTATCAATAGGAAGTCTTAATTTTTGAATTTGAAATAAATTTTGCTCCTTCCAATCTTAGAGAACATATCCATAAGTTTTTGCTTATATCAAAAATGTCCAGTTTGAAAATATTTTTCTTTATCTATTTTTAATTTAAATAGGAACAACCAATATTTTTTAAATACCAAAATCACTTTTTTATCCTTTATGAACTGGTTATTAGTCTTATTAGAATTTGAAAATATTTGTTTATCTCAAAATATCCAAGTTATGCATATTTAGCGAATAGATTGTGTTCTCAACAACGACAAATAAGATTATTTTATTCTTATCATCTCTGTTATAGCCAAGTAGGTTTCTATCTTTACATTTTCTAAAGTAGTAATCAAATTCGCTTGATGTCACCGGTAGCAATCTTAACAATAAGGTTATTGGATACATTTACTCAAGTGTCTATGAAATTACTTACTTTTGATTTACATCTATTTTAAGAATAAGTCCTCTATATAGATAAAAAATGTAACCTGGTTCTATATAATCTATATGTTAACTATCAAAATCTCTGCTTTGCCATAAATAATTTTTTGTTTCAATATTATGTTTCATAACTAGACTTAAATCTAGGTTTAAGACATTTAATTCTATTTAATACATTGATTGAATACACAATAAGACATATTTTCCTCCAACTATCTCAGCTTATAAATTAAAATACTCACTATGAGTATCTTTCACCTAGCTATCTTAGGGGGAATTAGCACCAAATAAGTTAATATTTAAGTCATCAAAAAAATTGAAAGAATCACTCGATAAACGTCTATCCTTCTCATATAATTTCTTCTATCTTGCTTCCTCTTCAATTTATGAACTAATATCTGGGAAATTAGTCTTATAAGAGGTTTGTAACTCATTATTTTTGAAATTGACAAGCTAAATTGTTACATCTAAAAAAGACTTGCTATAGACATACATGGAATCCAACAAGTTAATTAATTTACTATCTATATTAATTTAATATGTGTCATTTCTATATGAGTATGAGGGTAAAAATAAAGCTTTTCCTTTCAAATCAAAATTTTTTATTTGTATCCTATTTAGAGGAAATAGTCTTTCTTCAAGAGATAATTATTTTCTTTCTTACTCAAATTTTTTACAAAAAATTTATTCTTCAAATTTTGTTAAATGTTTTAAGCACATTTTTTTTAGTCGAATATTGATTTTTTTTATTTTTAAATCAACTTCTTTTTTATCACTCTTCCAAAATTTGATTTATTGATATTTTTATTATGATTAATACCTTTTTTAGGTGTTTCTTCTAATAATTAATCAATTTTTAAAAGTTTAATTCTTTAAAACTAATAATTGGAAGATTTATTTTTTTCTAAACAAAAAACGTGAAAATAAATGACAAAAAATTAGAATTTATATTTATATATAGTACCCTAAGGTACTGCCTATTAAGGCTACATACAGTTTTAACAAGTATTATTAATTTATTATTTTTTAGTTATGTTAAGACTTTCTTTGTTTTACTTTTTTTTCACCTGGTTTTTGGTGTTTATTTATTTTTTTTTAATTAATTTATATTTAAAATTGATAATATAAAAATTAAGTAGTATTAATTCAAAGAATTTAATTTAGAAATAATCAAAGATATTTGTTTGCTAACTTATTTACAATTAATGAAAAAGAATTATTATTTATATTTTATCAAAATATTTACCTATTCAATTAATAGCCAAAATCATATTAATTTTAATTATAGTAACTTAAATATTGAAGAGGAACTATTATTATCTAGAAAACTTGAATTGTTGATATTGATTGCTAAGGAAAAAAACAATACTAATAAAATAAATTTAACTCATATTTTTGAAACTTGTAGGATTCTTTAAAATGGGTTTTTATCCTTCTAAACATATTTTATCTAATGCAATCAGTTTATTGAGTAAATTAATGAATAGAAAATGTTATTATGAATAAACAAATAAAACTGCTTATGTAGTAGAGATTATATTTAACATTTTAGTAAATTAATACAAATAAAATAATTAATTTTCAAATATATTTTGTAAAATATATTACAAAAATTCTTAAAATCATATTAGAGATAAAAATCTTAAATTATTCACATAAATATACCTAAATTATTTTTTTTTCTATTTCAAAAAAAGGGATTTTCTAATTTATGATTTGAGCAAAAACATTTTATGACAGTTTGTTAAATAATCTAAGATATTTTAGTTAAAATGTTAAAGGGTTTTTCCCCAATTTTAAATTATGTGGTTTATCAACCATTTTATTAGTCATCCTTCATTCTTCATTCGCTAATAATATCTAATGAAATTTTTTGTAATCGATTGTCTTTTTTATATTTCTTTGTAAGCAAAATGAATTATATACTGAAAATTATAAAATAGACAAAATAATTAATTTCATTAGAATTCATCAAGCAATGTTTGCTATTTAATTAACAAAGAAGAATTCTTCACTTCTTAATTATATAGAAAAATAATGATATCTATTGTCAGCCTCGTAATTTAATAGAGCAATAGAAAAATAATAACACAAAAGTGTCTTTATCAAATTAATACAATACTTTGTATAGAAAAGTAAATCTATTATCTTATATTTTTTAAGAGGTGAGTAAAAATAAAAAAGATATAATTTAAATAAACTCAATAAAATAAATAAAAATAAACAAAGCAAGCAATAATAATAGTTCCTAAAATAACTTAAATAAAAATGGATTCAAATAGTCTTAAAACTAAAAGTGTAAAATCTGTTTAGAAAAAATCACCTTCATTGGTTCAAACTAAAGCCGACACTAGCAAGACTTCACAAACTTCTAATTTGGTTAAGAAAACTACCCAAAATGCTTCAAAGAGTACATCTTCTAATGTAGCTAAGAGTACCACTTCAGTTAATTTGATTACTCCAGTGATCAAAAAAGCAGTATTAACACCACAAACAGTTGTTACTTAAAAGCCTATGGTCTAAAAGCCTGTCTAAACAAATGTTGTTTAATAAAACATTTTGCCTAGTAAACCAGTGATTAGCCTTTAAAAACCAGTGATTAGTGTTTAAAAACCAGTTGAAGAATAAAAAATAAGCAAAGAATAATCTGATATGATGCTTAAAGAATAAGAAATAAAACCTAATTTACAGTAAATGCTTAAAGATGCCAATAAACCATCTTATGATTTAGAAAAAGGTTTGACATTTGAGATTAAAACTTTAAACAAGCATTTCTAATTTAATGACTAACAAGATTGTAGCATTCCTATTATGGTTTCAGTAAAGACTGCTGATTAAACAAATGATGAAATACAATAAGAAGAAGAATAAAAGGAATAAGTAAAGCCATAAGAATCATAAAGACCAAGCATAGATTTAATATGTGTTATTGATAATTCTGGATCTATGTAAGGTGAAAAAATTAAAAATGTAAAGACAACTTTACTTTAATTACTCGATATGCTAAACCCAAATGATAGACTATCATTAATCTTATTCAACAGTTATCCAACTCTTCTTTGTAATTTAAGAAAAGTTGATGATGAAAATAAGCCACTTATACAAAAAATTATCAATTCTATCACAGCTGATGGAGGTACTGACATTAATAGTGGTATGCTCATGGCATTTAATATTTTCCAAAAAAGAGAATTCTTCAATCCTGTCAGTTCTATATTCTTACTTTCTGATGGTCAAGATAATGGTGCTGATGAAAAAATTAAGAAAAATATTAACTCAAGCAATCTTTTAAAAAATGAGTGCTTCTCAATTCACTCTTTTGGATTTGGTTCTGATCACGATGGTCCCTTAATGAATAGAATATGTCAATTAAAGGATGGTAATTTTTACTTTGTTGAAAGAATTGATTAAGTTGATGAATTCTTTGTAGATGCTCTTGGAGGACTTTTCTCAGTTGTTGCTCAGGAAATTCTAATTGAAATTAGTGTTAATAGATTAGATAAAAACTTTTAAAAATATTTCTCAAATTGCAAAGTATCCAAAACATATGGAGATATGTGGAAATGTGTTAAGGAAAATGAAACTTATCAAATTAAAATCAATCAACTATTTTCAGGAGTTTCTAAAGATTTTATTATGGAATTAATTGTGCCAAAATAAGAAGTAAAGATGCTAGAAGATTTTGAAAGAAATTTGGAACTTTTAAAGGGTTAATTGACTGCTATTCCTGTAGATATTTAATACACTACTAAAATCGTTAAAGACAGTAACCTTATTTTGACTTTATTCTTATAAAATGAAACAGTTCCAGTTGATTCAGAAATAAATGATGCTGTAGAATTTAACTATCTTAGAGTCTAGGCTGCAGAGGCTATGGAAGTTGCAATTTAATTTAGTGAAAAGTAGTAATATCAAGAAGGATAAGTTATTTTAAAAAGCATTCTAAATAAAATAGAAAACTCTCACCCTAAAAATAAAGAAAAAGTTTAAGTTCTTAAAAAAGATATTATGGATTGTTAAGAAAGCGCCTAGCCTAGAGTCTACGAGTCAGTAGGTAAATACAAAATGTTGAGCAAAAAAGAAGCAAACTTCAAATAATAATCATAAGCTGTTGATGAAGAAGATATCTACTAAAATAAAGTATAAAAATAAATGGTTAAGCATTTAAAAAGCAAAAAAATGTGAGAAAATAATTTGAATTAAAATTAAAAACTTCCAATAAATATAAAGACTAATTAATTAATCTAATTACTAAAAACTAATTTTACATTATTATATATGAATTTATATGTTATTATTTTGGCATGTTAAATTTTAAATTATATCTCAATCTTCAATAAATTAAATCATCATTTTATTATGTTGCTAATATTAAACTTTAAAAATTTATTAAAGTTCCATTATCTCAAGTCTTTCTATATTTAAAAATATATTTTTGTATTGTTTTTCATTATTTTTTTTTCAATTCAACTTTTTTGAAATCATATTTTTACCAAATAACAGAAATAAATTTTTAAAATCATGATTAGTTATTATTTTAGTATGTTAAACTTCATCTTACTTTCTTACTTACATTAAATCAACATTTTATTATTTTTTTATCAAAAGTACGTGAGTATTAACTTTTAAAGATTTATTAAAGTTCCAAATTGTCAAGTATTTCTATTGTTAATAATTAACCTTTAAATTTTTTTTACTGAATTCAATGTTTGAGGTCATATTTTTACTAAACAGTGAATGATGTATTTATCTTACACAAACAAAAAAATTTTTTAAATCATGAATTTGATTAAATTACTCACTTCTATAATAACTTTTCATAAAAAATAATTTTTGAGTCATTTCATCAAAAATACAAAATAAAATTATACTCACAAGAAATATTTTTATCAAATAAAAATTAATTAAGTTGGCAATTTAAACAAACATTTTATGAATATTGAAATTTAAATTGTAATACATGATTATATATTTTTTATGAATTGTTACTATTTTTTTGATGATTTAGTTTCTCGAAAAGATTAATTTCTATTTTTTCTAAATTATTTTGGGTTTTTTATTTATTTTAACAAAATATTTACTTAAATGTTTTAAAATATTAAAATTTTTAATTTTTATTTTAATGATAAATCTACCTCTATTTTTTTAATGAAAATTACAGTGTTTATTTTTATTCCAATAGAGGTAAATAATTTGGTTACAAGAATATGTTTAAATATTTGTTTTTACTTTCTTAAACATTAAGATTAATTTAATTTACAATACAATTAAGTGATTTCAGGTGTAAATTAAATTAGCTTAAAGAATTTATGATCAAAATTACTTATTATTTGTTATTACAGATATTAGTTCTTAATAATTAGCTAGTATTTTTGTATAAAAAGCTAAAATAAATGCCAAAAATTTTAAGGCAAAAAAAAATCTAAAAGTGAATGCAATATTTAACTAATAAATACTTAAGCATTTACAATCATCTTAAGACAACTAATGGTTAAATACTATCAAAAAATACCTAATGGTAATAATCTAATAGATTCAATGCAAAAGGATATTAGTATGGTATTAATAATTACAAATACTCATGATAGAAATTGATAATAGCAAACAAATAAGGATAGTATATAATTAGAAAGTAATTTAATAAAAACAAATATTTTATTTATAAATACCAATCAAATATATAGCTAAAAGACATGATTAATAGCATATTTTTTTACTATTTTTTAAGGAAACTAGATATATTTGGATCTTAAATTACTCTCAACTATAAAAAAGGTCCTTAGTTCTAAACTAGTTTTGGGGGTTTTATTACAATTGGCTGCATTTTTTTTATTGCTGTTACTTGCTTCTCTAAAGTAATAACGAATTTCTTTTAGATTAAATTAATTTGCGATATTTATAAAAAATGTCACATTTAAACTGAAAAAATGATATTTAAAAAGTTTTAGAAAGCTTGAAGAAGCTTTTACAACTCTAAAATTTGTTGATTTTTATTAGAAATTTTATTTTTAAAAACGTTTTATATGATATTAATCATCATTTTTAAATTAATAGATAATAGATTTGTTTGAAAAGAGTAAGAATCATTCATAGTTTAATAGGAATATTTAAGCTCAAATGTATAATAAAAATAGCACAAGTTAGTTTTGTAGAGTCTACCAGCTACAATGTTGAGCCAGAAAGTATATTTTTTGATAGCAACTAATTTATGATAGCAGTTTAATATGATCAAACTAATTTTATTGGAAGACCATTTGTAAATATAACCTTAACATAAACTCATTTTCATAGATTATTGAATGGAACTACAATTAAAAATAAGGTATTATTTCTTTAATATTGATTAGAATTTATTTGATTATTAAATAAATATTTTATTAGACTAACATTGACTTAGAGCCTTGCACTATGGATCATTTTAAAAATTTACCTAGTTATAATTAAAATTGGACTTACATTTTTTAATTAGATAATCTTTAAGATTTTCTTTGTCTTAAGTAAAATTTAAAGTAGAATTTTTAACTGTAATATTTACTCAAAAATAAACTAACAGAAGAGGGATCAAATTCTAAATTGGTGGAATATTTGAAAACAAAGATTTTTATTATTTAAAATTTGCAGCCTAAAAATGTGTCAACTCTACATATAATCCTAATAAACCCTGGAATCCAGTTTGTGAAAGTTAAGAAACGGTAGCATAAAAATAGAATCAAGATTCTAGAATTAGATTCTACATAGCAAATAATATGCTCAACCCTGAAAAAGCTGAAAAATCAATCAGTTCTTATTTAGATTCTGCTTTATTTAACTTCTAAATGGGTTCAGTAAAATAGTTTCTTGTCAATTTAATATTTATTTACTTATTGATTATAGATGTATACTAATGCAAATCTGTATTTGAATTAATAAACGCTTGTCACTGATGAAAGTTTATTTCCAATTTCTAATTTAAATACCATTGATTTAATTTAATACAAAGTTAGTGAAACATGGTAGTAATTTGCCATGGGAAATTTTGATTAATTTTGTGAAATTTACTTTAGAAGGAGCAATTATTCTACTGTTACTTAGAGAAGCTATATGAAGATAGCTCAAGTTATCAGCTATATTGGAGGGTTTTGCTAAGTTTTTATATTAGTTTCTGCTTTTTTAGGTAATACTTTCAATTCATAATGTATACTTTATATTTTTTTATAGTAAGAAAGTATAATAGCTATAATATGTATTTAGAGCTAGCTAATAAATTATATAATTTTGAATCAGCAAAGGAATAGAAATTAATGAAACAAAGCAGTCAAAGAATAAATACTAATCATAATAGTGGAATAGATAACAATTTCAATACACAAGAGAATAATAACTAAAACATCCTACAGCATCTAAGCAATCACTAAGATAAATTAAAAACGAATCAACAAAATATATCTTCAGAAAAGAAAATTTAAACCTAATAATAGCTTGAAAAAATAGAATTATAACAACAAAATTAAATCGAATAGTCAGTTAAAAATGTAATTAAATAGGTTGATAATAATTAAAGAAATTAAGAAATTGAAAAAATAAATAATGATCTTTCAAACTAATAATAAATTACAAAATTAGTACCTCTCGAATAAATCAAAAAAGTATTAATGGAGAGTGGTTTAGGATAATACTATTATTAAACTGATTATTTTGATGAAAACATAGATGATGTTGATCAGACTTAATTTAGTGAAAATATTTAAAAGAAAATATAAAAATTAAATGGTATTTAAAAAAAGAAAAGAGAAAATGATTCCAGCGTTTTTTAAAAAGAAACTGAGAATGATAATTTAAATATAAAATAAAATTAAAATTAACTTTAAATGAGTAATTTCAGTTCATAATTTAAAAATAATGAAGACGTTTTAGGATTTAAAAACCATCAAAAAGTCGAAGAAAATAGTGAAGTGAAGTTAGCATTAAAAAATGAGGATATTTCATTAATGAGTTTCAATTAAGACATTCATTTAAAAAGTAAAGCTTAACCTTTGAATAGGATTTATACACAAATAGAAAATGCAGAAAATACTTAAAATTAAAAAAGTGCTAATATGATAGAGAAAAAGTAATTAGAAAATACTGAAAAAAGTGCAACCAAGCTTTCATCTAGAAAAAATGTATTTGAAAGCAATAACAAATTTTCTCAATTTTAGATTAAAAGAGTAGCTTCATAATTTGTAGGTGAATCTCCAAGTAACAAAAATATGACTAAAATAGTTTAGTAAAAGTATGGAGGAGCAGCAGAATAATTTCTTGAAAATGAATTTAAAGCTATAATTGAAAGAGAAAAAGGTGTTTGGGTTAGTTTTAGGTATTTCGTTAACTAAATAACATGTGGAAAGTTATTTAATAATGACAACATATAGCTTATCAACAAAGCTAGAACTTTAATTAGAGAAGATCTAGATATTTTTAACATTCTAGATAGGTAAAAAGAAGTAGAAAAAATGAAAAAATTATTTTTAAATGAAGATTAATAAGTACTTTTTAACTTTTTCCCAAAGCCAGTCATTTCAATTGCAAGTAATGAAAATTAACTGAGTATGAAGGATTTAAAACAAGAATAAATTAATTTACAAAAAAGTGTAAGTTAAGTATAAAAGCAATCAAAAAAATTGAATCTCTCATTTAAATCAACAAATACTGTTGCAAAAGCAATTTTCAAATTGAAAAAAGGAAAAAATTCTAATTTTTCTACATACCAAAAGCTGTTTAATCACTACTTAAAACTTTCATAAGAACAAAATGAGGAAAATAAGTAATCAACATTTTTTCTATTAATACATTTTTACATTTTAACTAAATAATATTTAAAAGTAATGTTTAAGCAGCTATCAACAAGAAATTAATACATCTTCTAGGAGATGAAATGAGAAACATCTTTGAAGTTGCGAAGAAGTAAAACTATCTATCTATTTAATATTTTACAAAAAATTTAAAAATATTTTTATTAACCTTAGAATGCAATAAAAACCTGAAGAAAAATAATAAGCAAACTAATAAAACCTCCCATCTTAATACTATTAAAGCTATTTAAGATCAACAAAATTTGAAAATACACTTCATACTAATCAACCTTAAAACACTTAAGATGCACTCAATAACATCTAAAATTTTAATCAGCAGCAACAACAATAAATTTAGAAATAGAAAACATTGGATTCAATCTTTGCTTCATCAAACCATTTATAGGAAATAAAAAATAATATTTAATAAAAATAGGTGGATCCTCAACTAATTGAAGTTTAACTTGAAGAAGATAATTAAACTGCTAATTTAAATTAAAATTAATCCAAATATGATGAGCAAAAAATTTGAATTTGATTTTATTCGGAAAGACTAAAAGAGTCATATATTAGAATGGAATTTGTTCATTTTTATATTTTAGGTGAAAGTGAAAATTAGTTGAAAATTTAAAACAAATCAATTTATCATAAATAAATTATTGAATTTATATAATATATGTTCATTAATTTTATTTTTGAAGAAATATTTAAATAATGTGTTTAATTTCTTACAACCAAACAATAAAAAAATTAGAAATTTAAATAATAAATTTTTAATTTATCTTCAATTTTTGTCAATTTCATTTTAAAAAATAAAATTTTATATTCAAAGCAACAGTGAATATTATATTTTGTATTTACTTATTTATTTAAAAAAATTCAATAAATTTTTGATGCTAATAAAAACACAAAATAAAAAAATATACTTAATTAAATAATTCATTCAATTTTAGAGGAGTTACTCAATAAATTTCATTTTTATCTGAACTTTCATCATTTTTGATCGTTTATTCTTCTTTTTCCTCCTTCTATCCAGATTATAAAGGCTAAACAAAACTAAAGCCTTTCTATGATTCAGATTTTATACCATTTGTATTATGATTAGTTTAGTTATTAGTCAACTCTTATTCATAATTAAGCTATTAGTTGTCAATTTTTTAAGAAAAACCTGTATTTGAATTTCCTGATTTTTATTATTCCAAACCTTTATTAAAGCCTTGAGATTTTATTCTATCTTAGTCAACAGTATATATTGTCTAATGATCCATAATTAGAGTTCCTTAAACTGTGAATTAATCTTTTGTAAAAGTTTTTGTAAAATTTTTATTCAAAAATGGAATTGGTTTGCTTTTGCTAGTTATTTTATTTTGTCCAGTTTACTACTTTTAAAATTCAAAAGAATCTTCACTTAATTCTATATCAAAAAAGTTTTTAGGAGTTTCAATTTTGTTCGAAGCCCAAAAATCAACTATATTTTACACTTAATTTTCTTCCTCTTATTTCCTTTCTATTTTAGAATTTGAATTTTGAGATGAATTAATTTTTTTTGCTTCTTGATCATTAGTGCTGTTGCTCTCTTCTTTTGAGAAAGCTATTTCTTACAATTCAATTTTTATATCATTTTAATTTATTTTCTAATTTTCTTCCAATTCTTAAGGTTAATTTAATTCTGAGTAAGGCTCATTTTGAATCAAATAATTTTAATATTGCTCAAAGTAATCTTAATATTCAGGAGTTATTTAATGCTATATTTATGGAAAATCTTAGCTCTTTATATTTTTTGCATTAGAGATTGATTAATTAACTAAGTTCTTCTCATTAACTTCATCATGTTGCTCAATTTTTATCAAATTTAGCTACTTCTTGTGAGATCCATTCTTTTTATCAATAATTAGTTAGTTCATGAAAGAAAGAAAAAAAATTAAAAAATATATATTTTACAATTTCATTGGTACTTTCATTTTCTTTTTTAAAGTAGTTTCCTTATGTGCTAATTTCCATGTATTGAGGTATGCTATCTTTAAATTTAGAAATATTATTTGAATCATTATCTGTATCAATAATATTCGTATTAGCCAATTCATCTATTTACTTTGTTTATTAACCTTCTTGATTATTTACTGCATCTTAAAAGGTATCTTTTGGAACATTTTTAGCTATTATTAAAGGGCTTTCGAAAAGGAAATTTAAATTTCCTACAGATTTACTTTAATCCACATTATCAAAAATCTAATTTTAGACTTATTGCCATGATTATTCATTGAATATTGATTAATTATTTTATTAGTTTAAGATAATTTATTAAGTTTGTACATTTGATATAGTTATATTAGTAGATTAAGTAACTCTTTTCAAGTTTTTGCTTATTATGCCTTCCCTAATTGTTTAATTTGAATTAGTTAAATTTAAATTTTACATTACCATTTATTCAATATTTTAATTGCTTAATAAAGGTGATAGATTTTGATTATTAGCATTAGTCGGATTTCCTTAGTTTGAAAGTTTGAATTAACTATCATTGACTTCATCTTTTTTATTAAATTATTTTGAAATTAGTTATTTGAATTAAAAATATACCTTTAGCATTATTCACTAAGGGACTTCCCAAAAAGACAGTTTAATTATTTATTGAGATTGAAATTTAATTAATGTTGTTGTTGTTAATTTAAAGAGAAACTTAACAAGGACTCTCTAATTTATCTAACACTTTTTCTTTTTTCTAGACAATACCAAAATTATTCACACTGTTTTCTAATTGAAAACTCTCTTTTTTTTTTTAAAAAAAAAAAAATAAAAAACAATTTCAATAAAAATTAAATTTACTTATTGAATCTTCCAGTTTATTTTGTTAATTAAATAATTTGTCATGAAATTTACTCTTAGCATACTCTTTTAAATTAGAGAAAGTTTTAAAATATTGTTAAAATATATTTGAAAATTACCTTATGCAATTAGCTTTTCTGATGACTTAATAAAAGGACTTTAGATATTACTTTACGAACTAACAACCTGAGAAGATAATCCAAATATTTTATCTCTAATTATTCCTTTTTCTTTTTCTGTTCTCAAATTATGTATTAGATTTTTAACTTTTTTCCAATTGAAGAAGGTTTTTAATTGAATATTCTTCTGGATAGTTAAGTAAGGTCTTAAGCAGTGGCAATATTAAGACAACTTTAATTTTATTTTGTCAAATTATTTCTTGAAACTTATTTATATTTTTGCCTTTAGAACTTCAAAAAATAGAAAAGCTAAATAACTACTGTGTATTCCAAGAAGTATTATGTAAAAGATTTATGACTAAACTAAATCAGGTTTATTATATAAGAATATATTCATAAGGACCAAAATAATTATGACTATGGTTGAATTTCTATCTGTTGATTAGAAGTATATCATTTAGTAAGGAGTAAATTTTACCAATACAACTAGATAAAGAATTAAAACAATCAAGGCTATTACTAATTTATTTGCTTTTAAATAAAAATAATATGATTGAAAATTCCTTTTCTAAATTTTTGTTAACATTAACCATAACTCCTAATTAATTAAGATTTAGTTTTTTTTTGTCATCAATTTTTAATTTAACCATATAAAATAAGAAATTTTATAAAAGGTAAAAATTTTTCAGTATCTTAATTAATGAATGTTAAGGTTTATATGAACTTAAAATTAATAGTTGCTACTCAATATTCAAAAATAAAAAAGTCATTATTTTGAAAAAAAAATGCAAAAATTATAAATAAAGGGAAATGAAATTTACTGTAAGGATCTCCATAGAAATTATAGATACAAACTATTATTATTTTAATGTAACTTTTAACAAACTCCCAATAATAGTTTTTTGTTTTGTAATCTTAGTATAGAAATCCATAGATTAGCCTTATTTTAGCATTATCCAATTTATCTTTACTTTTAATTAGCTTTCGCAAAATAAAAAGAGGAATAATAAAACCCCAAATTAAGAGCCCAGGAAATAAAATAAAACCTATAAATTTCTTGTGAGTAGGTGAGTAACACTTAAAAGAGATATCTTATAAGATATATTTTTCTTAATCAATTTCTCTGCAAGACATAGCTCCTAGTAAATTTGATATCATATTTGGTTACATGAAAATGAATAAAAAAACTAAGCCACTATATATGTAGGACTAATATTTTTTTATAAAAGTTAAAATGATAAATATCACAAAATATTTATAAAAATAATTTACTATGTTGTGTCTCATAAATTTGAATTAAACAAAAATGAAATAGATTATTGACATTCCTAATAAGTAAAAAAAAGGTATGCTCAAACCCCAAACTATTCTCATGAATACTATTGGTATATCTTTTTAATTTACATCAACAAGGTAGCAATCTAAAAAGTAGATCATATTCTATACAGGATTACCTTTTAAGTTATTAAATTTTAAGATAAATTAATTTGATTGCAATTTTATATACCAACATATTCAGGGAAGAAAGTAAGCCATGAAGGTAGATCAACCTTGATAGTGTTAACTAGTTAAGATATTTACACATAGCTCATCATAGCTTTCATATTCATATTAGTAGTATCTAAAAATGAAGATTTACTAATTGGAGCAAATTTTATTTTTCTAAGATAAAATCCAATT